>NDGN011464697.1:0-16906 GCA_002564285.1 Tympanoctomys barrerae
TTCCCTGGCAAGCACAAGGGCCTGAGTTCAATCCCCAGTTCCACCAAAAGAAAAAAAAAAAAAGAAAAAAGAAAGATGACAGTGGAAGGGCCAGCCTGATAGCTCAGCAGACTAAAGCATCTGCTTAGCAGAGCACAGTGGCCAGGGTTTGCTTCCTGGCCTGCTGGACCTGCCCCCGGGGCACACAGAAGGTGATTGAGACTGGGCATGGTGGTGCACACACCTGATCTATGTAGTGAAATCCTGAACACCATGTAGACCCTGCCCTAAAAACAAAACAAAAAAAGATGATGGTAGAGGGAGCCTGCAGTGAGGCCTGCTGGGTGCTGCCCACCTTCCCTCAGAAGAGAAACCACAAGTCCCCCATATTCTAACTGCTGTTCTGCTGGTTGTATACTCAGGCTGACTAGCAGATACACAAGGCCATGGATTCTGCTATGGAGGGAAATGAGGGCATCAGCTCCAAGCTCCAACTGGGAAAAAATAAGGTTCTTGGCGAGGTGCAGAGACTGCAGAGGAAAGAGCATGTCCGGGTAGGAAGCCAGGGAAGGGTGGGATCTGGAGGGGGTAAAGGCAAGACAAGCACAGGGGGAGGAAGGAAGGAAGAAAAGTGGGGGAAGGGGAGTCTGGAGCTGAGGTCTCCAGCTGAGGTTTCCTGGTCCCTGGAGGGCCCTGATACTTCCACTCTGCCCCTGACCTGCACAGGGATGCACCATACAGCTAATACTTGAGGCCACTCCAGTGAAGACTCCCCTGTGGGTCTACTATGCCCCTCTCCCTGGGGTGGTCCCTGATTCTAGACCAAGAGCCATTACCAGACCCCATTCTTTGCTGCTTCAGGACCGCTGCTCAGGGGCTAGAGCCCAAGAGGTCTCTGCTCTCTCCTTGGGGCTGCTCGTGAGGTGCTGCAGGCCTGCCAAGCTCAGGCAGCCACGTGAACTAGGCTTTGGACTTAGGCTGAAGCCTTCTGGCATCCAAGCATCTGGCAAAGGCCCTCTTGCTATTTCTAAGAAAAATGCAGCAGGAATTCTCTGCTTCTCTAAAGGGCTCCCTTGAGGTGGGGCTCAGATTCCCAGGACAGCACCAGACCAGGCCAAGAAAACATGCTGTCTGCCCAGCCTTGTAGATGCCCCAGTGAGGAGCCCAAGCCTGGCCCCTGGCCCAAGCTGAGTAGGTGCCTGACCAGGCTCAGGACCTTGTCTTGGCAGGGGGAGGGGAGTAGGGTACTGCTCCCACCACAGGCATCTCTATTCCTGGAATTTTTCCACCACATGTTGAGTACCTCTGCCTTGAGAAACAGCTAAAGCCACAGATGCTGCACCCCATGCAACGGGCCTCTGCCCCTGCTCTTCTACCTACACAATCTATTTCCCTTGCCCTTGGAGACACTGTCTCACCAGAAGCCTGCCAGATACCTGGATGCCCCAGGTAGGAATCCAGCAGGGCTTGGTTCTCTCTTCCAGTCCTTTCTAAGCAAAGAGAATTCTGTCATGCATTCCCCACAGCAAAGGCCCTCACCTGTCCACCACAGTCCTGGTCACTGGACCCTCCTTTGTTACCAACACAGTCACAGCACTCACACAGTAAATCCCCTCAGCAACACAGTGAGGCCAGGATTATCCTCATCCCGACTTTCCAGAGCAGCAGGAATTTTACCGTTCAAGATCTATCAACCAGGATGCACACAGCAGCCTGACCTTGGGGATGCCACTTGAAGAGGGCCATTGCCATTTGCGCTTCACACACAGGAAAAACCAGGGTTCAGAATGGCTACACTACTTATCTGAGATCACACAGCTAACAAAGCTAAAACTGGAATTTGTCTATCTTCAGGGCCAACCATGTACCGCTACCACTACTGCACTACACCAAACTTAAGTTCCCCTCTCTCTGCCCTGAGTGAGGAGCTAGAAGGCTCTGAAGAGTTAGGAGCTCAAGCCACTTTCTGAGCTGTTAGTGTCTCTGGAAGGGTCAAGGGGTCAAAAGAACATACACGTAGGTGGACAGCCCAGAGTCCCCTTGCTGGCTCCCAAGCCATAGGGTGAAAGATTCCTGCATGGTCAGGGTGAAATTTTTACCTGGTGGTGTCTCTTTAAATTCTTTACGATTACAAAGCAGCAGGAGCTGCCAAGGAACATGATTTACTCCTTGAGCAGAGCATGTACCAGCTCCTTGCTCAGTGCCAAGAGAAGCTGGAGCCAGGCAGGGAGGGCCAGGCGACATGCCAGGGATCAGAGACAAGGCATGTGCCTTGGAGGCCCAGTCGGTGGTGGTCCCATCCAAAGTTTGTTACATCTAGAAGTACCAAAGGCCCAGGCTTTTGGCCTAGGTGACTCAGGCTGGGCCCTCAATAAGTTCTTAGACAATTTCTTCACTTTCTGCAGGGGCCAGTGCTCATCTTGGTTTCTCCTAGAATACTCACCCCTCTCTGGCTTATTAGCTCCGAAGTCCACTGTAGGTGTCAAAGCCACCAGATCCCCTGCCCAGTTCCTTGGGGCACTTTGGCTTCAAAGCTGCCAGGTCTTCTCATGGCCTTCATAACTGGACGCTTCATGCACAGTAGCCCATGAGGGGCAAAAGCAGCTTTGCTAGCTTCCCCCAACCCCAGCCCAGGCCAAAGTCTCTCAAGGCTGCTTTTTTTTTTTTTTTTTTTTTTTTGTAGAACTAGGGATTGAACTCAGGCCCTCACACTTGCAGGGAAGCGCTTATTCCACTGAGCCATCTCCCCGGCCCCTTTATCAAGGCTTTTAACAAAACCCTCTACCTCAACTCAGCTCACACCACTGTGGAAAAGGAAATGAAGGGCCAGCAAGATAGCTCAGCAGATTAAGCACCTTGTTAGGCAAGCACAGGGACCCAGGGTTTGATACCAGATACATGCCCAGCCCCACCCCTGGGTGCACTGAGCCAGACACCAAGTCTGGGCCTGTAATCCCAGTGCTGGGGAGACTGAAAACAGGAGTATCACTATGAGTCCAAGCTGCACAGTGAGACCCTATAACAAATACATTAAAAAAGAGAGAAAAGAAAAGTAAATAAGCTGTGATCCCTCTCAACTTCTAATTTTGTTTCTAAGCAGGATCTGGAAGCTGTGGTATGCTAGTGGCACAGGCAGATATGTGTGGTAGCATCATTCTGGGCCATTTGCCAGGCCTGGAAGTAAGTGGGAGAGGCATGACCAGACCCCATCCATTTGTCCTTCACCTGTGAGACATCCTTCCCCACCAAGCAAACAGCTATGCCTGGACTGGCATAGTGCTTTGAACTGGACAGTGCTTTGAACCAATGAGATTCTAGACATAGGAGGTCTCCCCCCAGCTTTTGTACCGGGAAGTAAACTCAGGACCTTGTGCTTGCCAGGCAGACACTTGTGACGCTGAGCTATATTCCTGGCACCCCTTTTATGAGGGCCTGTTTTTCCCATTTCTGACCTGACAGGGTTTCCCAGGAACTGTGCTCAGTGAAAGGGCTAAAAATAAGCAAATCCTGTTCTACTGTTCTAGCAGGCAAAGAGCAGCGGGAGCCTGCCCAGTGCAACCCCAACTCCTTCCTGTCCCATAGGATCCTGGTGCCCCAGCCCTAGCTCACAGCAGGGGGCCATGCTCACCTAAGCCCCTGCACCCCACACTTCACTCTCAGTCTTGAGGCAGCCTGGGCTTTAGGCAGAGCCAGGCTCAACCTCAATCCCCCCTTTGAGTGTCCTGGGAAGCCCCGTGCTTTCTTCCTCAGAAGACCCTTGGCCTGGTTATCACTACCTACTATAATTTTTATTATTTTTATCTTTTCAGATCTCTCCTCACATAGTAACCTTCTGCTCCTTTCTCCTACTCCTACCTCAGTTTCCCTAGTAGCCCCACTACTCCATGTCATCACAAGGCCCCTCTCTACCACCAAATACCTTTTGGTCTCAATTTGTGGCCAAAAACAGCCCAGGCACCAGTGGTGTTTTGAGGGGTAGCTTCCTGGGAAAAAGTAAACACTCCTCAAGCTGAACAAAGGGCCTGGCAGAGTTCTGTACCTCCCTGCTGGTGCCTGGGGCAGAGGTGGTACCCCAGGGCCTGGTCATCTCAGGACAGGAGGAAGAAACATTTTTTGCTCAGATTCCGTCTATTACTCTGGTTGAAGATGACTGTGGATTCTATCAGGGGGAGGGGCCGGGGGTGCTGCGATCCAGGCATCCATGAGCTCTCTAGTGTCAGGACTCAAAAAAAAAAAGACCAACTCACTTGCTCCTAGAAACCCTCCCTTATGACTCCTCACTTGTACCTCACCTTGGCTCTGTGCTGCTGACAGAAGCTCAGGAGTGGGCCACAGGAGCTTCCCAATCTGAGCAATGTGGGGCCCCTCTGTTTTTGCACCCTCCCAGCTCTAGACCTGGCTGGGGTAACCAGGCGGATGGGCAGCAACAAGTCCAAGCTTGGCCCAGTTCCTGCCTTTGTTCCTTTATCTGCCCTAGGCAATGTGGCCCCTTATGCCAGCACCTCCGCCTAGTAGGGTCTAGCCCTACTCAAGACTGGAACTGGTACCTACTGGCTGTACCAGGGCCCAAGGCAGGGCAAGGGAGCTCCAGCCAATATACCTGGCTGCCAGCTGCTCACAGAAGGAGAACATGCCCATCTAATCACAGAAAGAGAAACTAAGTCATGGAGCTCAAATGACCAGCAGTGCTTCTGAAAGTAATTTGCTCATGTGTCTATAAAGAAAGACCCCTGCCCTCTCCCTGCCCCTGGCCTCCCTGTGGGATCCCAGCTTTTCTAGGAATTATTCTCCATTCTCAGTTCACAGACACTTAGTGAGGGCCTCCTCCAAACGAGGACTGCCTTGTATGTACATGACTCGTTGAGACCATGCAGCATTCGGGACCATGCACATAGACCCTGGAGCAAAGTACATGCTGGGGTCCTCAGTAGTGTTGTCCAACTAGGTACTTGTCGCACTGAGTGAGTCTGTAAATGTCCCGTCTCATCTCTGCTGACCACAGACTCAGCCCAAGGCAGACGTGCATAGCAATCAGTATCCGCTAAATTAAAGTGACATCCAAGGATAACCTAGGACATGAAGTCAGGTGGGAACAGGGAAGTCATTCGTGACCAAGGAACCTGTGTGTGCAAACACACAAAGGCCCAGACGGGGTGGCACTAGGCACCCTCCAGCTCCACCCGAGGCTGCCACAGCAAGCAGCATTGTAGGCTGGCTGCCAGGGAGCTGGGCTTTTAGTCACTGTGGGTGTCGGCTTTGGAGCTAATTGAGAGGGAGGGAATCGACCGACGCAATGTGGGCGCCAGCAAGGCCAGAACACCAGGGTTCTATTTCTGGCCTTGCTTCTGCCTCCTGCCTGACCTTGCTCATATCTTTGCTTCAGCCTCAGTTTCTCTCTAGAAAACAGAAACAAGGGGACATGGATATAGCTCAGTAGTGCAGTACCTATCTGGCAAGTGCAAGGTCCTGAGTTCAATTCCCAGTACCCCACCACCTCCAAAAAAGAAAACAGGAACAAAAACTTTCCCCCTGGAGGTCCTAAAAGGTTTAGAAGGATTACACAGAAGACCTGCCTATATCTCCGTCCCTCTGCCTAAAAATAACATCCTACACTGTGGAGACCGAACCACACCTCCCTCCCCTACAGGGGGAGGAGACAACCTACTTAGGGAGAAGGGGGGGACCTGGCCCCTTCAAGATTTATTAATCTACTCTAAGGAATTCCACCAGGGAAGGGTGGAGGCATCAGCAGAATAAATATCTCACCTTCCCAGGCCTGGGGAAAGGGAACTCTTTCTAACCTAAACCAATTAACTCTTCTCTGTCCATTTCTCAGGCTAAGAGAGGACTCCTTCCAGGCATATCCTCAGACATTCCAGAAGTCAGAGACTGGGAAAGCCAATGATATGTAGCTCACTTCCCACTTCTCCCATCAAGCTGCAAGGAAGGGATGAAGTCAGGGGAGGGGGAGTAAGACGGGGACTGGGCCTGGGCCAAGCACAAGGAAGAAAAGGTCAGTCAGCCCAGCCTTTCATCCAATATGGCTGCCAGGAAGTCTGGCCAGCCAGGCTGCATTGGCCCTACCCAGGGCAGGCAGTTCAACAGGTTTCCTCTGGCCAGAAGGCGAAGATGGAGAACTCATTATGAGTCCTGGCCACCTGCCCCCAGCACGGTTGGTGCCCCTCATCCCAGGCCTAGGGTGGACTCTTAAGACCACATATTCCTCTCAAAAGAAGTGGCTATGGGCTGGGAAGATAGCTCAGCTGTCTAAGCGCCTGCCTGGCAAGCACAAGGACCCGAGTTCGATCCCTAGTACCATATGCCATGCTGTCCCTGAAACTATCTGTACCAAATAGATAAATAAATATGTTTAAAAAAAAAAAAAAAAGAAGTGGCTAATAGGGAAGCCACATGTCCTCCTGGATGCACCCAGAAGGATTCACTTGCCCAGGGGATTAGACACAAAGGGGGATGGAGCTGAGGACACAAAGGGGATGGAGCTGAGGACACAAAGGGGATGGAGCTGAGGACTGTCTGTCTTCTCACTCTGAAGACTCCCAACCATCATTAAAACCTTCCAGTGACTTCCCAGGCAAAGTGCCATCTGGAGATCTGAGGCCCCTTACAAGCACTCAATCTCCTCAGCTTCTCAGGCAATTTCCCTGCCAGTCACAGCCACAGTATCCTCCCAGCATCCAGGAACACCTTGCCATATGGAGATCACAGGAAGGCTCTCCAAGCACCAACACCCTGGAGAGCAGCCCCTGCTCCCCAAGCCTGCGAAAGCTCCAGTGGCTGCTTCCCTTTCTGACCCTACACCTAAGGGATGCCTAGGACACAGAACAGTGGCAAGTCTAGAAGGAATAACCCCCCTATCTCCCCAGTTGTTACCTGTAGACCTTGGACCACTTAGCCCAGGAACTCAGATGCCCAGACTTAGGACCCTTTCCCAAAATATCCAAGTGGCTGCTAGCCTTTCTTAGCAAGTCATCATTGCCCTTGTTTCCCTACCACCATGCCCAACAAAACCTATGTGACTGTACAATTTGTTCCTTTTTTGCCCTGCCCCTTCTCTCCTGTGAAGTTGTGTTATGAAGACAGGATGGGTTATGGGGAGAGCAAGGTAGCCTCTTACCTTTGAAGGAGAGCCGGACACGGGGTGTGGCCGGGAGGCGGTCTTGGGTAGGGGTGGCTGGCCAGGCCCCAGTCAGTAGGGAAGCCCAGAGGAAGAAAGCAGTGACAAGCATTGTGGGAGGGGCCTGGGGCCCAGGAAGCAGGCTTGGCTCTCTGGACACCTGGGAGAGGAAAGGAGATTGGAATGTGTGAGGCAGAGGGGGGAATCTCTCCCTACCAACCTTTCCCTTGTTCCATTTATGCCCAACATACCTGTGTTTCCCTAACTACACAAAAATGTGATGGAGCCTCCATACTTACGCTCCCAGTCTAGGGTCATAAATACCCAGTATGCAGTTCCATGTATGCTCCTTTGACACTTGGGAGAAGTGTCACAATAACATGACCGTCAGGCTCTAGTGGGTGGCCCAGGACCACCAGACCTAATGGGGAGCTGGAACCCCCAACTCTGCCTTCGTTATCCTGAATTTTATTCACAGGACACACACAAGCAGGGGCTTGGAGACCTCTCCAGTTCCCAACAAGCTCTCTCCTATGCCACCGCCACAGCCACACAGGCCCCTTCTTATTCTCCCCTCTTCGAGGAATGGGCAAGAAATAAAATGGGGTCTGTCCCTTCCTCCTTGAGCTAAATTTAGATTCCTGGTACCAGTAAATCTAGACCTGATTTTTGGAATGGGGTAGGGGAAGATGAAACATACACAGATGGTTCAAAGCAGAAGGGACAGCACCAGTTAGAAAAGGAGAGACAGAAAACAGTAGGGCCCACTTTTACTAAAATTAAAGCAGGAAAGACCCAGGTCAGACAGGTAGAAGGACTTCCTGCCAGGAGAAAGTTCCCTTTATGCCCCTGGATGGTGAAGAAGGAAAACTATGATAGCAAGTGGGCTTGGGGCAGGGTCTAAGCAAAACCCCTTAGAGCTCCCCATATTTCCAGCAGGCCCAAGTTTCAATATTGTGTTTTTCAAATATTGTCTCCCCAGGCAGGCTGGCTGTTGTATAAACGCAGCCCAGCACCAGTTGTTGGAACATATTGCTCCCTCCCGGCACAAACCAGTGCCAATTTCCACCCCCCACACCCGGAAACAATGGGGGTGGGGGCCTGGAGAATGACAATGTTGAGCCCCATCCCCCAGGCCCTCTCTAGCTCTTCCTTAGAGGCACAACCCTAGGCCCATTTCTAGGGCTCAGGGATGGGAGTTGGGGAACTGCGGCCTGTCATTCCTCTGCCATGACTGTCCCGTGCTGAGGAAAGGCTCAGACTCCACATCTGACTCTCAGGTCCCACCTGACAGACCCTCACGCCCTCCTCAGCCCACCTCCCTGAGCCCTGCCTCTGCTGCCAAGACAAACCACTCGTGATTCCTCAAGACAGGAAGCACTGCTCAGGCCTCTGGCCTGCTCCTCCTGTGGTGCTCTATGTGGGAACATCACCCACGCCAGAGTGCCTGGAATATTACTTTCATGTCCCTTTAACATGCTGCCTACCCCAGGTGTGCCCCTTGGGGAGTTGGCTGAGGGAGGGGAGAATCAGAATCAGCCCCTCCTATGGCCAGCATGGGTCCCAAAGCAGAGCAGATTGGAAGACAGGCTCTGAGAGGGAGGGTGGGTGGGCTGTGCAGCCAACATACCTTGGGGTGCACCAGGAAGTCCCCCAACAAGCTCACACATATACACACCCACATGTGCGTGCCATACATGTCCTCACAAGCATGAATTTGCCCAAGAACTTGACCTGCTAATGGGGTGGGGCTCAAGGAAGGTGGGAGACACTATCCTGATTTGAGAAGGATAAGATGCAGGCAAGTATCTCTAAGGGCTCTGATCCTATCTATCAGGGGGCTCATGTCAACAGGCCTCCCAAATGCATCCTCCCCATGACTTCATTTTTCCTGTCTCCATTTTCATGGCAATAAGATCAGGGTCACCAAGGACAGGGCTAGAGTTAGCCAAGGTAGCCAGGAAAATGGGGGAACCCTCCCACAGGGCCCCTATAAGAACTTCCCACAATGCTCTGGCCCTGACAAAAGTGAATAGGGAATGTTGAAGTCTGCTGGGCCCCAGACCCAAGTCCAGGCCCCTTCTTTGGTGGCCTTGGAGTAGAAGACAGAAGAAAAGGAAAAAGAAAAGGAAAGACAGGAAAAATGGGAGAGGGTTTCTACAGTTCCTGCCCCTCTACTAGCCCCTGGATGCCTTCCATTCAGCTCCTGCCCCAAGAAGTCCCTAAGGCAGAACAAGCTCAGGTGGGCAGACAAAGGAGAAGGAGCCACCGCCACCTGGGAGCCCACCAGGAAGAGAGCCGAGAAGAAGAAGAGGCAAACTGGCGGGAGGGAGCAAGGGAGGGAGGCAGGCGGGAGGGAGGAGGAGAGAGGGAGGAGAGAGGGAGGGACGGAGGAGAGACGCTTGAACAAAGAAACCAGGAGCTGGGGCTGGCAGGGGGTGCAGGGAATGGGCTGCCAGAAGAAGGGGTCTGGAGGCACCTGGAGGCGGGACAGGGGGCCAGGTGGTCGAAATGTCCAGCCCAATTCAGACCTCCCAGGCTCAGCGTGTGTGGTGGGTGGGTGGGGGGAAAACTGCCTGCCTCAGGAAAGGGAGGTTGGGCTCCTCTGAGCTAAGACCTGCCTAGAAAGAAGAGAAGCAGAAATGAAACTGGGGTCGCGGGGAACACCGGGAGGAAATTACTAACAGCACCCCACCAGACAGCCACTCAGATACATCCCCCCTCCCTGAGCTCATTCCTTGGTTTTCAGCTTTCCCCTCCCCCAACACCTCANGGACCAGGAAGCAGAGCCACCCCAACATAGCCATCGCTGAAACCCCCCTTTTGTGGCCAGAGTTTCTCAGTCAAGGTCACCTGGGCCTGGTTCCACCCTCCCCCCAAGGTGTGCAGAGCAGTGGGGCCTGAGGCTGGGTTGCTGCCCTCTCACCCTCACCCTCAGGCCTCCGCACTTCCGGGCTCTGTTCCTTTAGGACTGAAGGGGAGCAGCAGGGGTAGGTGTGCCGGCACAGACACCACACCCCACGGAGTCCAGGCACACCCCCTGGGTAGCCTGGAAAGAGACCTCCGCTCTGGTCAGGCACAGTGCTGAGTCTCTAAACCACTGTGCCCATTTCCCCATTTTGTAACTAGGATAGTGGCTGCTGGGAGCCAAACTGATGAATCTGGGGGACAGAGATCCCTAACCTGGCCCAGCTCCAGAGTGGACACACTAGTGCCTTCAGTTTGCCTGCTCCCCAAGGCATTAATATCCTGGGCAAAGTTCAGCTATCTTGAATTACGAGTTATTTGTCCAGGGGGGCCTCAGCCTAGTTCCAGAGGGCTCCTGCCAGCACTACCTAATTCCTGTGCCACCTCCATACCTTCCTGTCTCACCTAGGGTGGGCAAGCGCACCAAGCATCCGTTGTCTCCTATCCACTTTGCCATCTGCGACACTGCAGACTCTCAGCTCATCTACACCCCACTTACAGGAGGGACCCTAAAACCAAGCAGGACTCCCCTTTGTAGAAAGCAAATTCTAGATGTGGCTGGCGGGTGGGGGAACTAGCAGAATGCTAGGAGAGGAGCAGGGGCTTGTGACCTCCGACACGGGGGCTGCAGTATAGCACTTCACTTCGGGGTGACCAAGTCTTCAGATAGTGACACCGAGGCTCAGCACTCACCTATTGGAGAAAACAGCTGCCTCGGGCATAAGTGGGAGAGAGACCTGAGACCAGGGAAGGGGACCAGAATTCTCGGAGCATGAGGATGAGGATACCCATTCACCTAGAACCTTTCGATTGGGAAAAAGTTGCTTTGCATGCTGGTGACCTCGCAGGCCACATCATCCAAACACAACGCATCCTCACGCCACCCCGGGGATAGGGGGTCCCACTACAGTCCTGTCGGTCCCCGTGTCCTCCAGTGGTGCCCGGCTGGCCAAGCCCTGCTCACTGGACACTTCTGCAGAGTTCGGGTGCCACGAGTCCGGGAGGGGTCACAGCTGGGCCGGCTGCCAGCCCCGCCTTCGGGTTCCCGCACACTCACCTCTTCCCGGCGGGGGCCTGAGAACCCAGGCGGCAGCGGTGCAGAGTGGCTCCCGTGGGCCGGCCCGTGCTATCGGCCCCCCGGGGCCATGGCCCTGCCCGCTCCCTCCTGCCGCTGCGCCTGAGCCGGATCTGCGCCGCAACCCTGGCTTCCCTGAGTCCACGGGCTCCCGGCACGTCAGTAGCCGAGGCCCCGGGCTCCAGCCCGGGCCATGGGAAGGCTCAGGGGCGCACGGGGCCGCCTCCCCCGGGGCGGGCTTCGGGCGCCCCCTGGCCGATGCGCCGAGGGCGCATTCCCCAGCTCCAGGCGCGGGCGGCGACGCGCTGGGCTTCGGGCGCTGCGCTCGGCTCGGCTCCGCGGCGCTGAGCTCGCCGGGCTGCGGAACTCGGGCCGGGGCCGCACTGGGCTGTACCGCTCCTCGAGGCGCGCCCTGGCCCTATGCCGCGCTCAGGGACCTCCGGACCGCGGCGCTCCGCTCTCTTGCGGCTCTCCTCTCGCAGCCGCTGGCGGGACAGGGTGCTTGGAGCCGCGCGGGGAGCGCCGGCAATTGGCCGCCGGTGGGCGACATTTGCATAGCACGGCCTCGCCCCGCCCGGCCCACCCGGCCCCACCTCCGGGGCGGGACCCGCCCGGCCGCCGCCCCGCCCCCGCTCCACCTGTCTTCGGGCTTCGGTTCAGGGTTCCCCGGCCTTGGACACCCCTTGCCCAGAAGACTCATCTGCGCCCCGCACCCCGCCCCCGCCTTGCGGGCGGCGCCCCCGCCCCGCCCTGGCTTTGTCTCTCCGTGGATACACCGCGCACATCGCGCCTGGTGTTTACCCGGGCAGTGAAGTCCCTGGCGAGAAGGGCTGCGCACCGGGAAGCAACCAACCTGCGCTCACCTGCGCACCCCCTTCCACGTCTCTCCTTCCCACTCGCTACCCGCCGCGCTTGTGGCCCCACACGTAAGCCCCGCTGCGCAAGACCTAGGCCTGCCCGGAGCGCTCAGCAGGTGGCGGTGCAGCCCCTGGGACATCGGGCACACCGGACCTTTGGCAGGTTGCTGCCTCCAGTTTAGGCCAGATTGTGGCAGGCTCGCCACCATCTCTGTCCATCCCCCAGACCCTCCTGTGTTCATCTCAACAGCAGCCCAATTCTGAGCCATAGGCTCCCACAGACTCTCCCTTTATTGTCCCATATGCCAGAGAAACCAAATAAGCTGAGAAGGTCTCCCCTCTTTTGAGGAATACTTGCTTTCGCACGGGCTGGTGAAGACCCAAAGGCTCAGTAACTGAGCAAGAGCCTAATTTGCAGCCAGAAAGGGACCCGCTGCCCTCCCCAATCCCTAGCCCATGGCCTCAGCAACCTGCGTCCTCAGGGCTTTGCCTTCTTTGTCCTCTGCTTAACTCTTCTGAGTTCTCCTGCTCCCATTTTTTGTTTGCTTGTTTGTTTGTTTGGTCCTCTCCTTTCCCCTTCTCTTTTCTCTTTTCCCTTCCCCTCCCTTTCTTTCCTCTCCTCTCCTCTCCCTCTATCCTCTTCTCCCTTCTCCATCTCTCTCCTTCTTCTCACTTCTCCCCTCTCCTCCTTCTTCTTTGCCCTCTATGCTTCCCTCTCTCCCCTCCTCCTGATGCATTTTTCTTTATTTCTCCCTCCCCCTCTCCCTCCTAGTTCCTGCTCTTTCTTTTCTTTTCTTCTCATCCTCCTGTTCTCTCACTCCTCTTCCTCCTCACTTCTCTTCCAGGCTAAGACCCCAGCAGGGCAGCAGACCTCTCACCCTCTGATCCACTGCTTTGTGACACTGAGCACATGGCAGAGGTGGGTTTTAGGAGGCAGCTACGGTTTCCTGACTGGGGAGGGAATGCTCCCACAAGCTCCCAGCATGAGGTGGGGCAGCAGCAGCCTGGGGTTATGGTGGACACTATGACAGCAACTGCTCTGTCAAGCTTCATTCAAAGCCCTGGGCAGGGCTGGGGTGTGTCTCAGTGGTACAGAGGGTGCTTAACATGTGTATGGCCCTGTGGTAAAATGAAAAGCAAATAAAAGCACTGTGACAGTCATCACTGTCTGTCTCTAGCCACTTTCTACCTTTGAGGTAACCGCCACTGCACCTGCACCCCCATGGGCCCACCAAGCTTAGGCTGCCATCACCATGGCTACCAGAATCATCCCTCCCATCCCTCCAAAGCCTCCACTGTCTTCTTCCTAACCCAGCTACTTCCTCCACCACTCCAGTGTTATCCCTGTAGCATGGTCACTAAGGTAGAACTGTAAGAACTTGGCAAAGCCTCCAGAGTACAGGTGTAGAAAGGAAGGAGACTCCCTTCATCTATTCATCAAGCAGCTCCACTTGGACATACACAAATCCAACCCAGGGCTCAGGCAACCTCTGGTGCCCAGGAGGAGAAGGAAGAATAGAGTAGGGGAGAGAGCTAGAGCTGAGACTGACCACAAGGGTTGGAGTGCCAGTTCCCTCCCAAACAACTGGAAGCAGAAGAACCAATGCAGAATATGAGCATTCTTGTCCCAATGTCCCCACGATGGCCCTGGGGGGCAATGCATGTTAGGCCGCGTTCCATATCACTATAATAGGTTGTTATATAGTGTCATTTGGAGGAAAACTATAGCTTTTTATGATTTTGCTTTCAATTTCAAGGATCCAAGACCTCTGAAAACTAGCCCTGGACATTAGGTTGGGAGGTCTCAATTGCCAGCAAGGCTTACAGTGATCCCCTGTCCTGCTCTGGCACTTCACAGTTATGCCTACAAGCAGGCCCTGTGGTCCTCACTGTGGAAAGGAGGGAGAGGAGCCAGGGAAAAGTGGGGTGAGGACCAAGGCCACCAGACTTTGGTACCTGAAGAGGGCAGCATTTTCAGGAGCCATGAGAAAGCTCCAGGACAGAAGGGCACCTCTGGGCCTCGCAGGGAGCCCAGGCCAACAACCTAGACAGGCATTTGTTCAGGCTGGCAATGAGTGTTGGAACCCTGTGCAGCAAATATAGAATTTAGTAAATCTTTATTAATAAGACAGCAAGGCCTTACCAGACACAGTGGTGCATGCCTATAACCCCAGGACTTGGGAGGTTGAGACCAGAGGATCAATGCAAGTTCAAAGCCAGCCTGAAGTATCTAGTGAGACCTGTCTCAAACAAACAAACAAACAGGGCTGGCCAGGTAGCTCAGCAGACTTGGGGCTGGGGTTCGATCCAATCCCTGGCACCACAAGCCATGTTGGCCCTGTCCCTGGGGCATGATGAGATGGCAATTGAGACTGGGCATGGTAGGGCATGCCTATAATCCCAGTGCTTGGGAGGCTGAAAACAGGAGGATCAGGGGGCCAGGAAGTTAGCTCAGTAGAATAAGCGCTTCCCTGGCAAGCGAAAGGGCCTGAGTTCAATTCCCGGTTCCGCAAAAAAAAAAAAAAAATAAAATAAAAAATAAACAAACAAGATAGAAAGGCCTTGTTGCACCACACCTGAGAGGGGGACCTCATCCAAGAGGCCAGCAGCACACCCTCCCACCTAACTTCCCTGGACTGCCTGCTCCCACCCTATGTTCTGCCTGCCACCCAGAGTCCTCCAGTCCTCCCTTCCCAAAGGTACTCAACCCTTCCACCTCTACCAAAGAGCAAAAACAGGGTGTCCTATGGGAAGGCCTGAGGGGGACAGCTGGCCACCTAGCTTTTTCTATGGGATCTGCTTGCATGCGCACGTGCACATGTGTCTATGTGTGTGCATGTGCGTGCGTGTGTGTGTGTGTGTGTGTGTGTGTGTGTGTGTGTGCTGAACCAGGAAAAGAGCTGGGGTGCACTCCCAGATGGCTCATTCTGGTGCCAGTCTGGTCACACAGTGGGAATGGTGTAGATAGACGGGATAGACACACCATTAGGCCAGGTCTTGCTCCCCCTTAGACCTAGCTACTAGGGTCCCCTGCTGCAGCAGCACCCTTCTCTTGCAAAATGGACCCTGAGTACCTAGGAAAGAGGTTCTATCTTGAGTAACCTTGGGCTCAGGCTCAGCTTCCCATGGTTTTGGGGGCCAACAGGAGTGGGCCCAGCCCCAAACCCAGGTGATGGTGTGGGCAGCAGGCAGGAGAGCTTTGAAGGATGCCCTCACAGATGCCCTAGCTCTTCTCCTGGCCCAGACTGTGTCTGGCAGCACCCATGCCTGTTTCTCTTCCTTCTGATTTCCAGGCTGTGATATGGGGATGGAGCTGCAGCCTCTTGGCCTCCTGCGCTCTGTGCACCCTCCCTCTGGACTACCTAGGCTGGGAAAGGGATGTGTAACCCTGATCACCTGGGAGAGATCTGCCCTCTGGCCTCTGCATGTGAAGGCTGGGCTCAGAAGGCTTGGGCCTCAAAGACCTTCCATGCCCCCTGAATGAAGTTGGCAGCTCCGTGATTACTCCCTCTCCTGGCCCAGTCTCAGGGGAACCTGTTTCCCGGGCCTAGCAGGCCTAGCAGGCCCTGGCCCGCCCTATGTTGCTGGCTCAGGTTTCCCTACTTTCTGGTTTTCTCATCTTTCCTGCCCCAGGCGCTGTTGCCTGAGCTTTGGCCCAGCCCCCACCCCGGGAACTGGGTTCCAGAAAGGGGGAGTGTTGGGAAGGGGCCAGGGAGGGGGTGTGGGCAGGCAGTTGGGCAGCACCATGAGGGGGGCAGCAGTGAGGAGTCATCCATGGCCCAGGGCCAAGATGAGGTTCAGTTCAGTCTTCTGCCCAGCCTGCTTTAGGAGCTGGCTCTGAGCCGATCAAACACTGGAATGACCCACCTCCCTGGCTGCTCCCCATAGCTGCCTCCAAGCCTTTCTACTGTTCTGCTCTCTACCAGGAATGTTCTTCTCCTGACTTCAGTGCCAGTCTAACTCTGAGTTTCCTCTAGACACAGGCCCTTGACCATCTCCTTTACCCACACTGCCTTTTCTTTGTAGGGCTACCTCACCGCCTTTTCCTTACTCAGGCCCTGAAGGTATCCCAGGTCTCTTTCAGGAGCTCTTGATTCTCTCTTCAACTCTGAGGCTTTGCATATGCTCTTCCCTTGTACCTCAAATATCTTTCCTGTTTCCTTCCAGGTCCTTCAGGCCTCTGGACAGAGGCATAATTTCCCAGGAAGCCAGTCCTCATGGCTGAGTCAGGAGCTTCCTTTGGCTTTGCAGGTCCCACATCACATTCAGGCACTAGGATGCTGTCCAGGGGCCTGGGACCTATCTATGCTCTCCACGCTGGGCCTATCATACTCCATCAGCAAATATCTGTTCAGCATGACAGAGGGACACAGCGCACTGAAATCTTTGCTTCTTACTCCACACCCTCATTCCATGTATCAGTGAGTTTTTGAGGGGAGGTGAAGGTGGTATGGGGAGCAGAGTTGAGTGGGCTTAAGTGTGCATGTCTTTAAAGTTGACCCCTGATTGACCAACCTGAGCACATCCTGTTTAAATAGAGCCCAGACAGCCCTCCTCCATCCCTTTAGCCTATCCAGTCCCTTCCAGGAAGCCCATGCTTAATCCCTATCTGGCTGAACTAAGAGTTAGTATGGGAACTTGAGGTTCCTCACCCCCATGGTGGAGGTCTTATCTGTAATGGTTGAGCGGTGAACTAGTGTAGGAGAACACACCAGAAATCCTGGCTTTGCCTGGCTCACTGGGGCCTACTCTGACAAAAAATGCCTCAGAGCCAGCCTGGGTTCTCATAGCCGCACCCAAACCATTGGCAAAGCCTTCAGGCACCACATTATACTGAATTTCAGGGTCCTGGGGAGATAGCTCAGTAGAATAAGCGCTTGCCTGGCAAGTACA
>NDGN011464699.1:0-19449 GCA_002564285.1 Tympanoctomys barrerae
TTTGTTCTTGGACATTTGGTCCTTTTGTCAGGTGCGCCATAAGCTCTCTAAGGACAGGTACTGGATCTTCTATTTTCCTGTTTCTTCCAACACATAGTCTTCTTGTCAGAAACTCATCAAAAAATGCTCATTGCTATTACTGAAGGTGATGTTGAAATTGTACGCATTTTGAAGAGAAAAGTTAAAAATAATGAGCAAAGGTACTCATTGAACAAGTAGCTTTGGAGTATTTTGCTCCTAATTATTAGTAGCATAAATTATACCTCATCAAAGATTGCAGTGTAATTTTGTCATTAGTATTGATCACATACAAATAAAAGCAACAAAGTGTATAGCTTTTCTCCCATCCTGGCTGGTGAGTGATCATACAGAAGATGATAATCAGAAAGGCATGAAGATGACTGAGATGGACATCAGTAGCAAAGTAGTGTTATTTTCTGAGAATTATCATATCAGTTACTTGAATATTCATGTTTTACTTGGTCTTATAAGTTCTTTTAAGTTTAGACCAGCTATAAGCTATAAGTTAATGTAGTCCCCATTGTATTTTTCTTCTCCATTCTTTTCTATTATAAATTTTAGAAGAAAGTTGTCAGGTCTAATTGGTCTGAATGATTTATGTCTAGTTTTTCTCAGGGTAAGATAGGTGAGGCAGCTAGCGCTGCAGGGTTGACGAAGGGCACAGCTGCCCTGGCAAGCTCAGTGGACATCCCTGGGGCAGCCGCGGCGGGAGGCAGGTGCCTCGAACTGTCAGGGAGACAGAAAGAAAGACAGGAATATGCGCACAAGATCTGAGTCCCACTTCAGGATGGAAAGGCCAGGAAAATGTCAAGCCTAGGAATAGTCTACCAGAAGACTAGAAGAAAATGTTAGTATGATTAAAATAATTTTAAATAACTTGGAATAAATATCTTCTTGCTTTTGAAATGTTACCTATGTCTGTGGCAGTGGAGCTAGGTACCTTTTCTCACACACACATAACCATGAATACCTCTCTCTTTTGGCATTAGGGTCATCAGAAAGGTGACTGTCACTTATATGAAGCACTGATAACAGGATTATGGAGGGAGCCTTTGAACATGCCCAAGGAAGTAGGTCCGCGCGCGTTTATCTTGAACGCTTCCTTTCACAGGCCAGCGAGTCCATTGATCCCGCTGTAAATAGGAAATCTGCCTTTCTTCCCTGGCCGCAATCTACTCCCTCCAACCCACAGCTAAATTAAGGCACCAAAGGCTGAGTGGAAGGAAGACCTTCAGCAAACAAAGCAAAGGCAGAGCGGAAGCGCTTCTTCCCCTGGGCCTCGCTTCCGGCCTGCAGGCCCAGGCAGGGAGACAGAAGTCTCCCCTCTCCTGCCCCAAACCTCGCCTGGAGGGTGCCTGCTGGCACAAGTGCTTCAAGGCAAGTACATTGAGAACTGAGAAGACTGGGATCGTACCCACTGGGAGGCGCCATCTCTCGGCTGCTGCCTGACGACATTTATTAACCTCAGAATCCAGGAATGTCTACGCAGTGTATTATATCCTCTCCTTTAAGGGCTCCTTGTCTCCCTTCCAGCAGCATTTAAGCCAATGTATATAATTGATAGGATTAAGAATGAGGAAAAATGATCAAAGTGAATTCTTTCCAGAGAAGTAAGTGGAGCTCAGTGAAATAAAGAATCATCCCAAAGTCACTGTTGTACCTGGGCATATCTGTGAATTTTCCCACCCCAGAAGTTGTAATATATATATATATATATATATATATATATATATATATAAAATATATTGTAATATATATAGTAGTACCGGGGATTGAACTCAGGACCCTGCGCTTGCCAGGCAAATGCTTATTCTTCTGAGCTATCTCCTCGGGCCCAGTTAATGTATTTCTTCTAGACCACAGATGGGACTGTTCTTCCTCGGTAGCGCTTATTCTGTGTCTCTGGAACGGAACCTAGCACCTGAGTATCTGCACCAGCTAGGCAGATGTCTGTCTTTCTATGTTGTGAACACGTTGCTTGTCCACATCTAATTCATTTGTAAGCACAATTCCCCAGAGGTGCAGAAGTGCAGTCTGCTGGATTGAATCCTGTCAAAGCCACAGTGTGACTTTCACTAAAAACATTCGGGTTTATCTTTTGCGAGACACAGCGGTATGTTTTGACTTGGGGTTCAGCCTGATTCACTCCTTGTTTCTCATCCTGTCTCTCTTTCATTTGGAAAGCTTTGCTCAGCCCCACTCTTTAGAAGTAGCGCCCAGGTTCTCTCTTGACGTCTTCCTCTTCGCAGGGGTCCCCTGGCTCATGCTGCAGGGCTAGTCCATTCTAGCACAGCCCTGACGGTCGCTTTCCTTCACCAGGAGCTCTTGATGTGGCTTCCTAGAGAGCTGACCTCGAAACCTGAGCTGCGTATTGATTTTGAGATCTACACGTTACACTTGCGCTGTGTACCACGCAGGCCATCAGAGCGGCATGCCCTCCTCTTCCCACTAACCTGTTTGGCGGCAGTAGAAACTACTTCGAGACCAAGTTGACTCAGGATAGTTGTTCAGCAGACCCGTCAACACTTGAAATTGAACTTTTGATTACCTGAATTACTGTGTATGAATCTTTCTTAAAAATATAGGTCTTTGCTAAATAGAATTTTGTGGACAAATCTCAGTTACTTTGTAGTATTCTTGTACATCTGGAATTGTACAGAAATATAGAGGTATTTGTAGAGTACAAATGTACTGGAAGTTTTATATTATGGTTTGTTCACAAATGGACAGTTTTGGAGGTATTAGAGGATATTTTCTTATATGAGTACAGTTTCTGGGGTAGTACATGGAATTTGGAAGCCTTCTCGCTCAAGCAAGTATCTTTTTTAAACACTGTAGGTATGAACATGGCTCTATTGAGCTCCCACTTTTGCCTCCAGGTAATTTAAGATCAGCGCCTGGTGCATTCTGGAGATTCACCTGAACTGAATATTTTTCATCCTACAACCTCTTTGGAAGCACAAGCAAACACAAATATGGGAGGTTTTAATATATGTTGTTTAGCTCCAAATATGTTCTAATGCGTTTCTTAGCTCCACATCACTCAGCAATACAATAGGGCATGCGCAAGTGTCGTGAAATACTTTAGGTATCAGGCACAGAGCACGCTCCCATAGCCTGCTGTACTGCTACTCATATTCAGTAATTAATCTTATTTTAATCTTTATTCATGATGGTATTATTTTCTGTTTTGAAATTCTACTAATAAAAGTGTGAATTATTTAGAGTGATATTAAGGATCATAGAATTATTTTCATCCCACTGTAAAATGTTTGTGTCACATTGCGATCGCCCTTTTCAAAGCGAGCTATGAAAATGACTTCCTCCCACCATGATTTTTTAAAATAATTGAACTTGAAGCATGTTTTGTCACACTGATTCTTCAAAGTTCTGACTGTCAAAAGATCTTTTTTCCTTGGGGTTTAGAGAAAAAAGAAAACTCTTAAATAATAAAATACTTAATTTTAAGGCCTATCATCTTTCTGCGTGTTGATGTTATCAAAGAATAAAAATTGTTATAGCTCCATGGCTGTGTTCTTCGTTTTCTTTACTTCTCCATTAGGAAGAGTCATTAGGTAAAATCCATGTTTGTTGCTTGGATGGGGGACTTTTTCAGAGAAGGTAGTTGTTGTTTTTATTCCAAAATGAAAGCAGGGGGGAAAAAAGTAGATTTTATTGTAAAACTGTAAGTTGGATAACTACAACTGATCAATACAATAAATAAAACCTTTTTAATGCTTGTATCAAAATAATTGCAGTCAACTATGGGACTGTTTGCTTTATTAACTCCATTATTCATTGAAGTAATGTACATAATTATAATGAATGTGTGTGTGAGGTTTCATACATCAGTGAGTCATTCTCTATGGTGCTGGCCACATGTTCTTTCTGACAAAAGTGTATATCTTTTCAAGGCAAGGTTTCTAAGTCCAACTCTGATGCCCGGGAAGGTTACGGCAAGGTGTCATTTCAGAATCCTAATTATCTTGTGGTTGAATTTTTGGTGGTTTTGCTCAGAGCCACCATGTGATTGTTCCTAAGAAGTGTTTTCTAGTGCCTAGACACACAGACATACGATCACTTTTGTTTCTATTTGTATTTAAGGAATATCTCCAGGAAAATATCCATCCACTTGATCTGTGAAGACACTGAAAAGATTACTTATCGCTTGATCTGTGAAGACGCTGAAAGGTTTAAGTGCTTGCTCATGCAAATACGGTCAGGTGCAGGATACCACAGGTTCAAACCCCACCTCCACCTGCCTTACAAGAACTGCCCTGAAGGAAGGCTGAGCCAGCCAAAAAATCCTGAAAAGCTTACTTATGCTTCCTGTGACTTTTCTTCTTCCTCTTTCATCCTGTGATATTCCATGTTTGGTTTGTGTCTGTTTGTAGTACTTGACAATAGTGCTGGTTGGGGGAACTGGTCCCTGTGTGTGACATATCCTGATCACGTTGGAACCTTGCCCCACACCTTTCCTATGTCCAAGAAGTCTGACCTCATTTTACTCTGTAATTCATTTACATTGTTGGTTCTCAGAGAAGAGAAATCATGAGCATGTTCCCTTCTCTGTCTGACTCTTGAAATTGTATTTTTTAAAAAGGAGAGTGAAGTCTTCACAATTAAAGTTGGATTCCATGTCGAGCATGTCCCTAGTTGACTCTTGGGCTTGAGAGAGAAGCATTTCTCTGCATAACTTACACACTCTGCTCACAAACCTTCTCCCGCTCCTATTAATAAGACGAGGCATTGGGTTAGTTTGAGCTGAGCTGATCCTGCTTATAAACAGAGTGGCAGGCAACACCAGTGGTACAATTTAAGGGACAGCAAGAGGTCTGTCTCTTCAAAAATAGCTCCCACCAGGAGGCCGCAGTGTTTAGAACTCCTCTCCTGAGGCTTGTTTTGTTGCTGCTACTGTTGATAAAATTACCTCTGGGAGCACTCTTTTAAACTTATTTATCCTGGCAGTTGTGAAGAACACTCACATACTCCCCCCCTTATGGGGCAGTTTTTTTATAATTGCATGACATTGTACACAACACAGCCTTTTGATCAGTAAGTGACATAAAATGAGCTATTACAGTTTTGAATAGACACACATGTCTGACTGACAATGAGAAAAGAATGAGAACATTTGCAAATATCTGTTAGACATGAAGTAAGGATCAAAAATATATTCTCGTAAGGTGTGAAGATAAGATGCTAAATAATATTGGTTATTAGAATCCATGTGCAAAGTTTAAGAAAAGAAGGAGCTAACTCTGAACGTAGAAGAGCCCATGCAGCCTGTGTAGTCAACGTGTAGCGTATGTGTTGTGGTTATGGCCGAGCTTGCTGAGCGGTGTGGCGCTGTTGGCACAGATACGGGGGAGGAATGAGAGTGTCTGGCAACCCAAGGGCCACCAAGCAGTGAGGCCTCCTCTGAAGAGGTGCCTCCGCTGGTGGCATCGCCAGCTGCCCACTCACCTGAGCCAGGGAGCGAAGGAGACTGGGGAAGGCCTGGATGGCACAGATTTACCACGATTCCCAGTTTTGCTGGAGGCGACCTACCTCACTCTGGACACATGCTCTTCCATTTTCTGCATTCACTTTGGTGATGACTATGTTCTGCAGGGGCTGGAAGGAAGAGTCACAAAGACAGAAAGGACATCAGTAGACTTGAAGTGGAAGTCACCCAGGAAGTGTTCAGGCTCCTGAGTCAGTAAAAATTTAAGTCAAATTCTAGTACTTTTATTAAGATTGGCCCATCCACAATATTTTAACTATATAATATAGTATTATATATACATTTCTAGAAATTATTTGCATGCACAACTGAAATTTTGTGCACTTTGCCTACCCTGATCTATTTGGTTTCTTAACCAAGCTTTTCTGTCACTGGATGAATGAATATGAATGAATGAATGAATGAATGAATGAATGAATGAATGAATGAGGAGGTTGTGAACCCATAGTGCACAGGCTGATGAGGAACCCAGAGTACACAGGCTGTCAGGGACTCTATAGTGCAGAGGTTGTCAGGGACTCCATAGTGCACAGGCTGTCGGGGAACCCATAGTGCACAGGCTCTCAGGGACTTCATAGTGTACAGGCTGACACCATATTCCAATCTGAGCACACTCCTTCTCTAGTTGTATCCACAGCTAGGTTACTTAACCTCTATAAACTGAAATTGGACTAAACTAATATTTTATCTACTATAAAATAAAAAATAACAGTGCTCCTTTTTGCTGGGTTGTATGAGGGATGGCTGATCCAATGCATAAAGCCAACATGATATATGTTGAGCAAACTGCTCAATACAAGTCCACTGTCCCCCCTCAGAGGAACAGCCCTCCAAGACAGATCAGGCTGCAATTATTTTAGAATTAAGGATGATCCAGAAATACTTGAAATGTGCTTGTAATTTTGTGTCAAGGGTAGCTTGCACTACATGTGAAGTTAGTGCTATATAGTTACGCATGTGCACTGAATAATAATTGTGTCAAATTTTTAAACTACTTTCTAGTTACTTTACTTCCCAGACAAGCTGCATGGGGAAGACCAACGAAATACCTTTGAACTTTCTTCTGGCACATCAGTACAGGTTTTTTAATACATGCATTTTGTCTAAATTGTGTCAGGAATGGTCACCTGCTTCCCCCATGTCCCTGTTCTCATGGCGACAGCAGTGGCATCTGTTGTGTTGACTCTCAACTCCGCAGACACCGCTGCGTCCACGTTGGCCGCCTGCAGTCCATCACATCACCCACTGCCTGCATGGGAATGATTTTCTTTAGCTTCCACGATCATATTCTCTTCTTGTTCTTATAAAATTCTAAACCTTGCATAATAAATAAGCTATTTGCTTTTAGGGTTTTCTTCTTCTGCAACAGTTTAATGATTTGATCATTCATTGGCCCGCTACTCCTTTCTATTCACACATTTTTCTTAGATGAGTTTATTTTCTCTAAAATCTTTAGGGTCACCACTGATAAATATACACCTTCAGATGTTTTATTTTCAGACATGCAAGTAATTATATGTCCAAAGTGATCATCTGTATCTAAACCAACCCCACTACAAATACTATTCTTTTCTTTTTTGTCCTTGACTTATGAAATAATCATCTACCCATCACTTAAACTTGAAAACCTAAAAATAATTTTAACAGCTCATTCATCATGCCTCATGTCAAGGTCCAGTCATATACAGTCCTTAGATTTTCTCAGTTTGTTAGAAGTGCACAAGTCATTACCAGCATTGCTTACATCGTATGCTTATTATTGAGACAGCTTTTTAAAAATGTCCTCCATTCTCCATTCTTAGCTCTTCAAAGACAACATCACTGCCAATTCCCTCAATGTCACTTGTCACCACTGGGCTCTGCACCTCGAAGTTATATTCACTTCTAGTCCCCCAAGATAATGTCCCTAAGTAGGCTTTTTTGTCATTTGCCCTTTATAGATGAGATAATTGAGGCCTGGAGCACATAAGCAACTCATTGAGGATCATAGTCATCAACCAGACAAATGTCAACCCCGGAAGTTGAGCCCAAGTTTCCTTCCCCTTATGGGAGTCACCCGTGTACAAGCGTCTTTGCTGTCTGTTGCCCAGGGAGTCAAGCCTGATTGCTGTAATATGGCAATAAGCTCCATCTCTACTTTCTGGTGTACTCCCTTATCCTCCACTGCATGCTGTACTCTAGCCACATGCTGTTCATTCTGCTGCAAATACACAGCCTAATCTGTAGGGGTGACCCACCCTTCATCTTTCATACCTCCCTGTAATTAGTCTCTGTGTTCTCTGCTCGTGTACAGATCAATTCATGAGCATGGCGCTGTAACACGTTAGCTGGTGTGTTGGAAGCATTCTACCACGTTCTCCATCTCAGATTTCTGGTCCTTCCTGCACACATATGTTTTTCTAGTCCCCCCCCCGCCAAACATCTGAGCACTGCTGTGGAGGCTTTGGTAAATGTCAAGTCCCAAATGTTTTCTCCTGTAAACAGGAAGATTACCTTGTTGGGCTGATCTCATCACATGTGTGCTTCTAAAAGCCCAGAATTCTTTGCAGCTCATCCTAGAGGAGGAAGTCAAGAGACTCCAGGAAGGAGGGTTTGACCTGCTGAGTCTGGACTGAATGTTCAGGGTTGTCTCAGCAAGGAAGAAGGGCACCGCCAGGGCAGGGAAACAAGCCCAGGGCGGGAGCCAGTACGGAAACGCCAGCCTCAACCTACAACTGCAAAAGCCCGCAGCACCAACAGCAAGGAACTGGAGTTGGAAGCTTTGAAATGTAAGGTCTTCAAGTAGAGAAAGATTTACTTTTTCTGTTCCAATGTGATTGTATTTTATCCACTTTGCTTTCTTAATTTTCCTAGCTAGAACTTCTAACAGCCTCGAGTGGAAGGAGCAAGAATGCACACACTGGTTTGTTTTTTCACGACACAGCACAAATTCGTAGCGATCCTCCTGTCTCAGCCTCCCTAGCGCTGGGATTACAGGCGTGCGCCACCACACCCGGACTCCGTCACTGGCTCAGGGTGTGGTGGAGCCGGTGAGGCATGTGGTGCCCGGGATTGAACCCCGGTTCCCACGCTTGCCTGAGTAGGTACTTAGTCTGCTGAGCTATCTTGCCAGCCTGGTCTGTTTTTTCTGTGTTTAGTGGGAGCCTGTACTCCTTCGCTGCTAACTCTGATCTTTTCCTAGATACCCACTTTGAGGCTGAGTGACTTCCTTTCTATTCCTAGTTCATTGCATGCTTTTATCATGAAAGGGTATCGGACTTTGTAAAATGATTTTCTAAATTGAAACGATCACATATGTTCATATTTAATTGATAACTATGTTACATTAATTTATGTTGTAAGAGATAGAAGGGCAACCTTTCATATCTGGTTCCATTCCTACTTCCCTTTTTCATATGTTGCTAAATTAGTTATCAAGTGTGACATCAAGGATTTTTATGTCTTTACTCATAAATAATATTAATGTGTTGTTTCATTTTTGTTATGTCTTTGTTAGTACTGGTGTGATAATAATCTGGCCTCATAAAATGAGCTGGAAAGTGCTATTTTTTAGAATAGATTTTTGAAGGATTTTTATTAATTCTTTCATAGTGGGTAAAATTTACTGGCCAGAAAATCCAGTCCTACTATTTTCTTTGCGGCAAAATTTAAATTAGCTACTTTAATTTTTCACTTCATATAGATCATTTCATGTCTTCATTTCATTTTGAATCACTTTCAGTAGTTTGGTTCTTACTAAGAATTTATTCATTCAAACTACATTATCTAATGTGTTGGCATATAAACTAGTACTCCCTTACGCTACTCCTGGAACTGGGGATGGAACTTAGGACCTTACATTTCCAGGCAGGTGCTTGTGTCGCTGAGCTATACCATGGCCACTACTTCTTTTTACTTCAGGAGGATAGAGGATGATCTTCTCTCATCTTGATTTGAGTAGTTTTATTTTTGATAGGTCATGTTTGGGGAGCATTACATAGATTTTTTTTTTTTTTAATTTTGAATCTAGGTAGCTTGCAGTACACTTTCTATTTCCTTGTTGGCCTTTGGCTGTTTTTTCTATCTGTTGAAAGTGGTACATGGACACTTCCAACTGCTGCTGTCAAATCGTTTCTTTCTTTTCTTCTGTCATTTCCAGCTCACCTCCTTTGGGAAGCTGTAGTTAGTGCATATAAACTTGTAATTGTTGTGTGCTCCTAATGAATAGCAGTACAACTACAGCTGCTCTTTTTGTTACTGTTTGCTTGATATATTTGTCAATTATTTTATTTCAATCTCTTTGTGTCTTAAAATATAAAAGGTGTTTTTAGGCTTTCCATGTAGGTAGAATATTTATCCGCTCTCCTCACCCCTGTCTTTGATGGGCGATGCTTCACCTCCTTATATGTATTTACTGAAAAATAAAATTTTGCTGACCATTTTGTTGAATACTCTTTATATGCCTTATAGTTTCTTCCCCTGGTTTAAATTTTTCTTTTGTGATAAGTATATTTTCTAGTGTCAAATGCAACTATTCTTGTTGATTCTTTAACTATGTTACTTCATTATCTTCTTAGTGATCCTCCTGACATATATTTAGACATTAACATCTCAAAATACTCATTGAGATTGATATCAGCTTAATTTCAGTATATTAATTAACTTCTAAGGTGTAAAAAAGCTTTTGCTCAATATTGCTCCATTTCCTCTCAATACTTTTCATTATTCTTTTTACATAAATTGCTTATTTACACTTTATGAGCCCATTAACATAGCTTTTAAATTATTGTTGTTATCTTTTATGTGTAACAGGTGAAGGGAGTAAGCAAAGTATACTTACACTATCATTACACTGAACTGCACACTTAATTCCTGGCTTTTATTATTTCTCCATTTGCACTGAAGCTACAATGTGAAACCATCTCCTTGCAACCTGCAGGATTTGTTTTTTATCATAAGACAAGTGTCTTACCAACAATTCTCTCAGTTTTGTTTGTCTAGAAATATCTTGATTTTTCTGTCAGTTTTAAGGGACATGAAATTTTTGGCCGACAATGTTTTTTATTTCGTCACTTTAAATATGTTATGTACAAGCTCATTTCCAGGTTTCTAATTATGAGTGAGCTGCTCACTCACTTTAGAGCCCTGGTAGATGCTGAGGATATTTCCTCCTGCTACTTTCAGTAGTCTCTTGTCTTTGGCTTTGACAGTGTGACTAGTCGGGTAGGCATTTTTACTTTTTTCCTGATAGACTTGGTAGATCCTTATGAATGTTGTTGTAGTCACGGTTTTTCATTACAGTTGACACTCTACCATAATCGGTAATATTTGGGGCCCTTACTTCTCCAAGTATTATGTCTACTTTTTCTTTTCTTTCTTGAGTTTCTATTATGGTATCTTGTTATGCTGGATGATGTCTCACAAATCTCTGAGCTTTGGTTCATTTTTGTTTAATTTTTAAAATTTTATCCCTGATATTAAATCAGACAATTGATTTATCTTTACTTTAACAAATCTTATTTCCGTTTGCCAACTCAAATCTATTGTTGAGCTCTCCTAGTAAATTTTTATTGTATTTAAAAATGTAATTATAGTTTTCAACCTAAGAATTTTTCTTTTTTATTGATATTCCTTATTTGATATGACATTGTTTTTAAGCCTTCTGTCCTTCAAACATGATTTTCTTTATATTTTATAGACAATTACAGTAGCTGGACTTAGAATTTTTGTCTCATAAGCCCAATCTTGATGCAGTCTTGTGGGCAATTTTTATTGACTGCTTTTCCATTCTATTTAGGAAGTATTTCCCTATGTGTTTTTGCTTGTTCTGTAAGTTTCACTGTTATGTGAAGATTTTATGTAACATAATTGGCATGGTTAGAAATCAGATTTCCCTTACTCTTCTAGGTGTGTTGGACAGGTGTTTCCCACTCTTATGGTTGTCACTTGGTTAACGTTTTAGGGACTTTCTTGGATGAATTCTGCACCATTTGTCATGAGCAGCAACTGACATCACTGCCAAGGTGGGCGAACATTCAGCTAATGATGTCATAGGTGTTTCCTTAATTTCTTTTAACCAGCAAGTTTCTGTCGTTTGTCAAAGGGCTCTGGGCATGTCGGGTCCACCTTTGGTGCGCAGGCAGCCTAAACTCTACTTTAGCCTTCATTTCCTCCTTGTTCAGCTCCCGAGGTTATTTAGGCAAGTCGTTTCTGCGTCTTCCCTTGGATTTGTATGTCCCAAGTGTGTGCAAGAGGTCTTGGAAGACCTGATGGATATCTTATTCTCACACCAAACCTTTTCTTGTCCTGCCTCTTTTCTCCAATAGATGCTTCAACAACTGGCAGTTACACTCTTAGCAATTGTGGCTGATTATTCTTGAAGAAAACTCTCTGAATAGAGGTTTTCTTACTGTTGGAGTTCTAAGTTAAGTCAGGTAATGAGAAGTCTTGCGAATGGAGTTTTTTTCAGGGACCCAGTAGACATGAAAATAGGTGCAGTTCTCTAGGGAAGGGGCTCTTTAAGTTGCTCCAAGCTCTGGCTACTTCTTTTCTTTACTGCTAGACTGCTGGGTTTCACAGTTGTCATGGTTACAACTGCACTGTTTTTCATGGTTACTGTAGAGTTGGGGATGGAGGATGCCAGGAACAGGCCAAGCTAGGACACTGCAAGAGCTGTGGTCCTGACCAACACTTAGGCATTTTCCTTGGTGACACTTATTGAATGCTTGAAAGCCTTTAGTTAATTTCCAGAGTCCTGGAAAAGTTGGACACGACGGTCTTTGGCTATGTTCACAATGCTCCGATGGGGAGGTGGAGCTTCAGAAGACTTTACTCCCCCCGGAGGCTGAATTCTCTCTTAATGATTTTCATTTTCCCCTACTTTCAGGAGTCACATGACTTTAAATATCTAATTCCTAATTGTTTCGTCTGTAAAATTAAAATTATAATGCATGTCTCACGGAGTTGCTGTAAATATTAGTGGGAAATGGCTATGAACTGTGCATGGACTGTGGGAGGCTATAAAAGGAGGGTACTTCCCTAGTCTTTCTTTTGTAATTCTAGTTCATTTTACAGCACTTAAATTTTTCCAAAGTCTTGCTTCTAAATCAGCAGGGTTAAAGTCTGCTATTCCACTTAGCATTTCATGTTTTCTATAGTCCAACCTCAGTTGATAGCCCTCCCTATGGGTTGGCATTACTGCCGAGGCTCAACCAAGCTGTTTTCTTCCCTGGTCTTTGAATCACAACTAATGCACAGTTTGGTTTCCATGTGCTTACACATTCACTGCTGGATTTGCCTTCCCCCTTGCTCCGCTCTTTCCCTGGTATTTTGTGGGCTCTTTTTTTTTTTTTCTCTAGCCCAGACCAGAGCAGAATCAATGAATCATGGCATTTCTCTCTGTAGTGAAAGGTAGGAATATTTGGTTCCTGAAATAGCAGAGTTATTTCTGGGTCCTCCACCTCTTAATTAAACAGTCTTCAAAGTCCTCTGTCTTCGGGCCATACTCCTTTCAGGACACCAAGTGCCACCCTTGTTAAATGCCCACTTTGAAGCTCTTTTCCTTTCTGCAACTAATTGCTGTAAACGTATTTAATTCTTCTGTCTTTTGATCTCATTCATCACTTTATGACTAATGCTTTATCTAGACATTTTATTTTAGTATTCTATTTATTTACTTATGTATTTGGCACAGGGTCTTGTACACAGCTCGGACTCATAATGATTCTCCTGTCTCAGCATCCCCAGCGCTGGGATTACAGGCATGCACCACCACTCCCATTTTAGGCTAGCTTGGAGCATACAGTACTGTGGATTGAACCCAGGTCCTTGCGCTTGCCAGGCGAGGGCTTAGAACGCCAACGTATCTATCTCCCTGGTCTATCTAGATTTATATTTCTGCCTATCAGTACAATTTTATCTTGGGTTGAGTCACAAATATCAAGATGATTTACAGATATTTGAGCATAAAAATGAGCACTATTTCAAAGAGGGTTAAGAAAAAAAATTCTTATGCAGTTCACACCTGCATAATTTTATTCGCAGCTTCTAAATTAAAAGTAATTTTTAAAGAAATGCCATCCAGGCAGCCTCAAGTTTAGGCATTTTCAATTAAATTCTGCTGTAGAAGATTAGGAAGTGAATGCATGCACACTTTCCAACCTCCTGTAAACCACGTATGTCTTGTACTGCTTGGGTTTGTGACTATATTTTGCACTTTTTAGGTTTATAATATATTCATTCTGAAACTGAGCTTTGTGTCGGATAATAGAATCTTTAAACTCCTTTAGGATAATAAAGATTCTGCAGCATTTACTCTACGAATGGACAGTGGACTCTATTGAATGACTATACCGTACCTCATGTAACCTGACTTATCGCAGAACGCGTGCAGGCCCACCTTTCCTGTAGACGTGATGCCCTGATGGTCATCCCCTTTACCTTGTTGTTTGTTTATGTATATATTTTTTCATTGTTTTCCCCTCAATTTGTGAAGAGAAAGGGACACAGTTTTAAAACATTCAGTCATGTAATCATTGGCTACTATGCTGGCCAGACACACGGGGCTCCAGTGGATGTACACTGAACCTAAAGCAGTTCTCCCCTAAAATTAACACGCGATGTCTTTCCCCAGGGTTTAGAAAGTTGCATTCAGATAATATCTGAAAATGACACAGTATCAAAGAGCACATTGTATTACTAATTTTATTGCTGAGGCAGCTTCGTGCACCCGCTGCCGCCGCGGCACAGCTCTCACGCTTTATTACCGCCTGGCACAAATGACTACTTACAAAAACCGAAACGCTGCACAAATGTCAGAGTGGTCTCAGCTTCTACACATCTGTGGCGTTACAGACTCCAGCAGATCTCGAGGTTTAGAGTCCGCAGGGATTCACAGCACATATCTTTTTGAAACAATGTATAATAAGAACTTTTACACACAGCACATATCTTTTTGAAACAATGTATAATAAGAACTTTTACACGTATTTCATTTGTTGGCTGTCATCATCTGAATTATAAATGCAAAACCTTAAAATGTGGATGATTGTTACCACAACAGCAACACTGTTTCACTGACTATAATGATGACATTCTGTATATTCAAGAAAAATAGTTGTCAGAGATTCTGCCTGCACACTGTAAATGCAGACGTGAAAATCATCTCTGTTAGCTGGCTGGCTGGTGCCTTTCACAATATTTCCACAGAACATACTGAAATGTATGACTCTGTGAGAGGCATTATGCCTAGAAGAGTTTATTTTTAAGAATCTACCTGAATATGTGCTTAGGGAAAAGGGGAGGTGTAGCATTAATAATTCAAGATGCTTGGTTTATACTTGCCTAATTAAAAAAGAACTCTTCACCAAATCTGCCCAAGTGGAGTGGAGTGTCTGTCTGCTATTAAAATCTACACACCATTGGCTTTCTTTTTCTCTTTAGAAAAGTTTAACTGAGAAACAAATGCTAGTGTAAATTAACCATGGCTTTGCAAGAATAGAGAACTGAACAAAACATTTATTATGGTTTTACTATACATAGAACAGGCATTGCACCAGGTACATGGACCTAAGAGCAATAAGATGGAACTTCTTTATTTGATGAATATATGGTTTAGAGGGAGAAATGGACACACAAAGAAGTAATTGTTAGTCAGGTGTGGTGGCACACGGCTGCGATCCCTGTGTTGGTCTGGAAGGCTGAGGCAGGAGGACTGAAGTTTTGAGGTCAGTCTGCACAACTTAATGACTTAGTGGGACTTGGTCTTAAACACAAAACAAGCAAGCAAACAAAACAGAAAAAGGATAGGGTTGCAGTTCAGTGTAAAGGTCTTGGGGTCAATTCTAGTACCCCTAGAGGTCATTTTAAAATAATAGTTTTCTCTTAGTATTCAGAGAAGCGGAGTGCTGGCCCACAGCAAAGCGTGCTTGGGCTGGTCCCGTGTCCTGGCTCCCAGCTGTACGCTGGCTCCTGCAGCTCGGAGTTCAGAAGTTGGCTTCTGGGTGCTCACTGCACTGTAGGTTTATCCTCTGAGGCTTCTGTGCCCGTAGGCCAGGCTGGAAGTGGTCACTGGATGAGACCTGAAAGGGCACAGGTTTGTCCCCAGGACCCCCCTCCCTGCTTTCTGGCTGCCAGGCCCTTCACAGCAGCATTTCGGTCTTGGGGCCAGCAGACCTTGGAGTGAACCCTCTGGAAAGAGAGAGGTGCAGTGACCTCCTGCTTGGAGCTGTGGCGTCAGGTATTGTGTCCCAGATGGGAAATCTGAGGAACACGGTCTTCAAGGACAAGAGCTGGCCACCCATGGGCAGGGCAGGTGGCCCCAAAGACAGAAACACATTCAGTCTGGTTCTGGTCCCACTTGGGCTGATTGCTGAGCACTGTCCCATCCTGCAGACTGTCCTCTGAGGTGTAGCTCATGCAGCACTGACGTGGACTTCTGTAACTTGCTAATTTATTTAACCAAACTAGTTTCCTTTCTTTCATTTCTACATTAAAGACTGGTTTTGAATTAGAGGAGGCGTTTTTCTGCAATTGATTCAAAGGTGGTGTATTTTATCCTTGAATGCTTTATCTAAGGGTGAATGGCTGTCTTCGTAGCTTCTTTAACTCACACGTTGTCTAAGCGTCGCGCAGCCCCATGCCCACTTCTCTTGATGCCTCCCAGTGTCCTGAGCATTCCATCTCTGGGTTGTCAGCTGCTACAGACTGTGCAGGACTGGGGAGAGCTGGAATGACCTTCGAGCTGTCTCTCTGCAGTCCGGACCACAGTGACTGCAAACCAAATGACACAGAGTCACCTGCGCACCCAAGGGGCTGCTCCTGCTTCTGCGCAGAGCTCCCTTGTAGGGGATTTAGCTCCCAGGCTGCTGTGCTTTCCATGTCCCTCTTCTGCTTCCTCTCTCCATTTTCATTCCTTTGTGTAATTGGTTGCACAGACAGATTGTGTGTGTGTGTCGGTGGGGAGAGGAGCCTCCTCTACCCAGGTGTCCAAGTCCTGCAGCCACGATGTTTTCTGCTCTTGTTCTGTTCCTTACAGTAGGGAATTTGTGCCCATCACCATGCAAGAGAGAGGGAAGAGGTCCCAAGGGCACTGATGGAAGCACCGAGTCCAGAGGAAGTGTGTATATGGAGAAAACACCTGAAAATATGGAAATGCTATATCCCCATGTGAACATGTGCTGGAATCACTTGCAAAAACGTTTTGGGACTACCTAGGATGTTAGTCCAGGAAATTGTTTGGTTTACCTGTATGAAGGAAATATGTCAAACAAATTTCTGGCAATAGTTGTTCAGGTACTGGATATGAACAACATCCCCGGTGCATATCAGACCTGAAATCAGCAGAGATGCGCTTGAGTGGCCCTGCTTTCAGAGGTGTTAGCTGAAACAAGCCCCAAGGATAGTAAAGGACTGAAGATAAATGCTTTCAACTTTTTAAAAAACTTCTTGGACGAGGAGCCCTTACAGTATAGTCAAAAGCATTAGATTACTGATTGAGAACTTCTGAGGTACTCCAAGGAATGGTTTGCAAACTAGGAAATCTAACTTTGAGTAGAGGTTACGCATGGGGAAGTCCCCGGTGAACAACATTCTGCTTTTACTTAGGCATCAGTCTTAAAACTTTGATCCCTAGCTAAGAAAACTAGCAGTTGCTGCTTAGCAGCTATCACTTGGTGCGTAAAATACATGTTTCAGAAAAGAAAAGTGCGGCAAGCAAACAGGTCCTTCGATCAAGATCCCTAGATGTAGGAGTTGAGATATAAGCAGAACCTTGAGAGACTGAGCAAAAAACGCTCCTCAGCTTGAGCAGGTTCAAAGTCATTTCTGCCTGCAGGCATTTTGCCACCCGTCTGCCCTTCGCAGCAGCACTTTGGAGGCAAAGGCTGAGATCCGCTTGGTCAAATCACCTGGGAAAAGCTCCCAGGTCAGATCCCTGGGTTCTGTATCTTTGAGCGTGAGATGCAGGAATGCAACTTTTTTTTTTTTTCAATCACCAGAGTAATTCCTAGGTCCATCACCATTTGGAGGCACTGAGCTCTCAAACACTAGGCCCGAGGTGCAGCAGGGCTCAGAAACAGACATTCAGTAGGCAGGTGTGGGGTTGGCCGAGCAGCCCTGTCGGAGATCACGAGAAGCAGGAAGCTCGCAGGACGCACTCATCCGCTCACGGGAGGACTGTGGAACTCTGTTACCCCAGAGCTCTGTACCAGTGGACTGCAGCCAACTGACTTAGGAGGAAGGGGTTATGGTGTTCATGGAGCAGCCTGTTTATCCTTAAAGCTATAAGTGTCCTGATCTATAGACTTTTCTAATTTCTGTGGCGTGACATAATTTTACATTGGTTAATTTTAAGCCATCGATAATTTATCAACTGGCTAACAGAGCTCCTTACATTTAATAATTAACATCTAAACAAACACAAGCTGGCTCAATTCCATTGATATATATGATGCATGATAATATATATTATGTATTATATATTCATATTAATACATCATTTTCTTCTAAGCTCTAGTCCATATTTATATGTCCATATATTTTTCTGCATTGCTGTTTTTGTACATCATTGTTTTTTTTTAAATTTTGACTTTATTTGCAAACATTTTATTCGTGTTTGGTGTGCAGCATGTAGTGGTGATGTTTGACGTGCTAACATAGCCAGTACACTTTGCATTCAAATAGTTTCATGGGCTGAATGTGTTCTAAGAGGCATAAACATCCCTTCCAGTGGAAGTGAAGCAACTAAGAATAACCACAAGATAAGATAGATTCTTTTAAAAGTATTTAAAAACTAAATGGCATCAGTGTATCAGATCCCATCTGATGTACATTAAAATATTTTTCTCTTTTGCACAAAAACTTGGTTCGAAGGCCCAGCGATTAAGGCGCTGTCGGCCTCAGTTACTGGAGCACTGCAAAGTGGTCTGGTGTGCTCCGGCAGCTGCGGCATCTCATAGGAAGTATTTGCTGTATAATTTACTGATGGGGAGGGAAGACATGGAAGAAATATAAGCTCTAGGAGGATTTGAAACAGCAGCCAACGCTGTGCTGGCCCCGCCCCCAGGGAACACTGAGATGGAGGTTGAGACTGGGTGTCATGGTGCGCCTGTAATCCCAGCTCTTGGGAGGCTGTGAACAGGCAGATCACTATGAATCAGATCTAGTAGTGAGACCCTGAACACTCTGTAGACTCTTCCCTAAAACACAAATAAATAAATAAATAACATAACATAACATAAAATAAAATAAAATGGTAGCCAAGCACACAGCTTTCCAAGGTCAGCACACACGTGCTGAGGAAGGCGCGATGCTTGGGGGTCCTTCCCCATGGGAATGTGGACTTCATCTCCTGAACCTTCTCTGCACAGATGCTCCACCTCTTCCTCTATCCTGGCCTCTGCTGATCTAGTCCTCCTTTGAGAAGAATTTGGTCAGGGCATAAGCAGAATAAGAGGTTAGTGTTGTGATTAGTTTGCATTTTCTTGAAAGTACTATTTAAGAGGAATTTAGGAGACAGGAATTAAAGTTTTCAAAATGCCATTATGCTGTCCCACTAGTGAACACTTTAACTTGCCTCATGCGGGTTAACTGACTGGGAGAAATAGCAGGATGATGTTGACTAAAAACACTAAGCATGTGGCCTCTCTACCGGTACAGTCTAAAATTATGGGCCCTCAAATTTGAACAAATCCCAGATGATGACACTGGAGAAAGGGTCATTGGGCAGCAGCTACAGCTGATGGTGCAATCTGAGTGGGATCCTTGTCTGACCAGAATGAGGACGTGCAAGACGAGGACATGCAGGGGCTCCCTGCCCTCCACAACCAAGGCCATGTGAAGAAACCAAGAACAGCCATCACCAGCACCTGACCTGATGGCATTTTGGTGGACTTAGAACTTCCAGAACTACAAGCAAATGAGTCTTTCTTTCTTTCTTTCTTTCT
>NDGN011464700.1:0-12139 GCA_002564285.1 Tympanoctomys barrerae
AAATAAAATAAAATAAAATAAAAAATAAGGGGTTGGCCAAATAGCTCAGCAGACTAAAGTGCCCACTTAGGCAGACGTAGGGACCAGGTTCAATCCCTGATGTACGTGCTGGCCCCACCCCTGCCCCCAAAGTGTGCTGAATTGCAATTGAGACCTGGCATGGTGGCATGTGCCTGTAATCCTAGTGCTTGGGAGGCTGAAATAGGAGAATCACTAGGAGTCCAATTTGTGTAGTGAGACCCTGTAGACCCTGTACTAACTAACTAAATAAATCTTTGTCTTTAACTTGTGAAAGTCAGGTATTTTTGGCAAAGTGACAAACCAAGGGCCAGGGAGATAGCTCAGTAACATAAGGGCCTGCCTATCAAGCACAAGGTCCCAAGTTCAATCCCTGGTACCACCAAAAAACAAACAACAACAACAAAAAAAACCCTTAAAAATATGACCAATACAAGTTATGAGTTATTTTTCATTGTACGTGTTTCAAAGAAGAAACATAAACACAGAGTACATAATATATTTTTCTTTGCAATTGAAAAAAATTGTTCACATTTATAATATATAGTCTGTTGTGGTGAAAAATATTGTGAAATGTTTAACTGAACTAATTAATGTGTATTATCTCACATACTTATTTTTGTGGAGCCAACACTTGAAATCTATTCTTTTTACAATTTGCAAATATATAATACAGGAACATAATTGTTGTTCACATCATTATTATTATTTTTAAAATTTTATTTATTAATTTATTCATTTATGTATTGGTACAGGTTCTCACTATACAGCTCGAACTCATAGTGATCCTCCTGTTTTCAGCCTCTCCAGCACTGGGATTATAGGTAGGTGCTACCATGCCCGGACTCTATCCCTGGCTCAGCACACATAGGGGTGGTGCCGACGTTTCATGTGGGACTAGGGATCAAACCCTGGTTCCTGCACTTGCCAAAGCAGGTGCTTAGTCTGCTGAGCTATCTTGCTGGCCCTAACATCATTATTATTAATGACAGCCATCATCTTGTACAATAGGCATCTTGAGCTCATCTGACCTATCTAATTGAAAGAGTCTTAAGGAAAAAAGAACAAAGCTGGAGGCATTTTATCACCTGATATCAAAATACACTATAAAGCTATAGTAATCAAAGTAGCATGGTATTGGCAACAAAAAACAGACACATGAAACAATTAAAGCGAATAGAAGGCCCAGAAATAAATCATTGCATCCATGATTAATTGGCTTCTAACAAAGATATCAAGAACCCACCATGGGAAAAAATAGTTTCTTTAATAAGTGATATAGATAAAACTGGATGTACAGATGCGTGAGAATTAAATTAGATCTGTATCTCACCTCATATCCCAAGACCAACTGAAAATAGGTAAAATAAATATGTAAAACCTGAAACTATAAAAATACTAACAGAAAACAGGACAGGGGGTTTAGGACATAGGGTTGGGCAATTAGCTTTTGGATACAATCCCCCAGAACACAGATAACAAAAATGGAGATGGACAAATGGGATCACAAGAAAAAAAGACTTTTGTGGCAGAGCAAATGAAAGTATCAACAGAATGAAGAGCTAACCCACAGAAAGTGGGAAAATACTTGCAAGTCATGTATCCGATAAGAAGCTGATATCTAATCTACACAGTGAGCACAGAGTATCTTCTACAAATAAGTTGCTCTTGCCTCCTCCTTTGACCTTGAGTCAGGGAGTGCTCCCTGTTGCAGTGAGCCACTAACCTTGGCTATGGTTTGCCCTCCTCATTGTTCATCTCTGATGCACAAGTGAGAGATGCTGCTGGGGGGCATGGAGGAGGGCCTGCCCAATCTTCACTTAAATATTGGTGGTATTCATAATTTGATGGGGTTTTCCCTTGGTGGCCTGGTGTTTGGATGGGTTTTCATTGTTGGAAGAGAAATCGGATTTGAGGTCCTCCTTCCAGCAGCTGAAATCTAAATTTTGGATGAGAATAAAACTAGAATAGGGTCATGGTTTGGGGCTTTGCAAGGTGAACAATACAATACAGGACACATTTCATAATGTTACTTTATAATGAATCACCTAAAAAGAATCACATACAAATGAGAGCAGGAACTCTGTCCACCAACTAAAGACCCAAGAATCCAGGAGGGCCTGAGTCCTACAGCAATGTCCTGCATGAGTCCAGCTGAAGACCTGCAGCCCATAACAATGCCTTCCACAAGTCCAACTGGAGGCCTAGAACCCACAACAATGTCTCATGGAGGCCCACTTTATGGATCTGTGCTGGAAAGGTCTAAAGGTCAGTGGTGGAAGCTAGAAAGTCTATGCCAGAAGGATGAAGGATCTAGGCTAGTAAGCTGAGGGGTCTGAACTGGAGCCAGGAAGCAACACTCCAGGTAAGAACCAGAACTCCTCCAAAGGTACCATAGCCATCCTCAGCAACAATGAGGTCCTGAGCTCCTCCAGCAATGAGGAAATATGAGTTCCCATCAGGAAAGCCAACATGACAAGTTTCTTAATGAGGTTAAGCACTGTACCATCTTCCTCTCCCAAGCCAGGAAGCAATGCTCAAGATGAGGACCAGAGCTCCCCACAAACAAACCATAGCCATTTCAGAGACATCAAAGGTCCTGAGCTCCAACAAGAATAACCAAGTTCCTCAGAAAGGCTAGCATGACAAGGTCCTCCAGGATAATAACCCAGGAGAACCAGCAGCTTCCAACAGCTCTAACAGCTTCTCCAGTTCTGCGTCTTATGCTGCTGGCAACAATCCTCAGGTGGGCCTCCCATGCACAGCCCCATGCTAGTTCATTTCAAGTGGTTGTAACAAGAAGACCACCAGGTAGAAATCCACTACAAATAGTGAGAGTGTTTAGAGTGAGAGTCATCATGATGGGGAGAGTCTCAGGGAAACCTGGAGAAGTTCTTGGCATCTGGTCATTGTTCTAAGCCTCAGGATAACTCCATGAGATAGGATGTAGTATTACCCCCTTTGTACAGATAAGGAAACTATGATACTGGAGGTTATAAGGCACCAAACAATGCTGGGCCAGTTAGAATTAATATAAATCCAAGCAGTTGAATGTCAGAGCCCATCACTTTGACTACTGAATCACATCATCTCTCACTGGCTTGAAGCTCATGGGAATAGCATATATAGTGCATACATGAACCCCTTTATTTTGCCCCCTCAGCAGACCAGGGATGTTACTGCCATGCATACACTGGCTATGAAAAAGTATTGCCCTGGATCGCACCATTAAAACCCTCAGGGCTGGCCAGATAGCTCAGCAGATTAAAGTGCCTGCTTAGGCAGATTCAGGGACTGGTGTTCAATCCCCAGTATGCCATGCTAGCCCCATCCCTGGGGTGCACTGAGATGGCTATTGAGATTGGGTGTGGTGGTACGTGTCTGTAATCCTAGCACTTGGGAGGCTGAAAACAGGCGAATCACTATGAGTCCAATCTGTGCAGTGAGACCTTGTACTAAATACATAAAAGAGAAGACCCTTAACATCCTTGTCCTGAGATGCCTTTCAACTCCTTCCCCTCCTAAATGACATTAGCCCACCGCTATTGAACGTTTAGCATGAAACAGGTTCTCTGGAGCTTGACATGTAATGTTCTATGGAGTGCATTCAATCCATTCATCCAATAACGGAGGGGTCATTATTGCTATCTCTATTTTACAGTTGAACAAATCAAGTCTAAGACCCTGGCCAAGGAAATAGCTCAGTAGAAGCAGACAGGACAGAGAGTATTGGGCTCCCAAGCACCTAAACATGAACTCTACCTACTATCTTCACACATGACTGACTTTATTTTTGTTTGAGTGTCTACAAGAAATATAGTGCCACCTTTCTCTATCTTATTCTAATTTTACTTTGAGTCCCAGAGGTTGGGGCCAGGGGCTGGGATTAGGTAGGGTAAAGAGGTGAGACCTGTTCCCTGGTACATGGCTCTGTGCTGGAGATGGCCTTCTTCCCCTCTGGCATTTGACCTCAGTCAGGCAGTCTCTGTGACATCCTCCTTGGGTTCTTTATCAGTGCCTTACACCTTGGAGCTGTTCCACATTCCCTACCACTCACTCTAGGAGGTAGAAGGCTGTGGAGCTGTCTTAGCTCCTTCTGTCAGGATGCTGTATGCAGTGGAGACATTTGACTTCTTCTTGCACCTTAAGCCCGTGCAACTCTTACTGACTCACAGATCTCTAGTACTGTACATGGGAGTTCTAGAATATTCCACAGGGAGGCAGGAGCAGGGCTCCTTCATGGGCCTCGCTCAGCATCCCCTCTTCCTCTGTCTTTATACTTTGAAGCTCACTGCTGGCTTGGTATTCTCTGACCTTATTTTCTAGCTGTCCTGCATGGTGTGTATGTTTTCCAGTTTCCAAATTGGGCTGGACATTTTTTTGGCCTAAAAGAATCAAGAGTCACAAAAATGCTTAGTTAATTATTAATCATTTTGAAAAAAAAGTACCCTGTGTATGAAGCCTTAAGAAAAGTCAGTTTGCTAGTCCCCCTGATCAACCAAGAGTTTAAGGTCAGATCGACGTCAGAACAGATGCAACTATCAGTGCTGACCTGTGAGTCTCAGTAGGAGGAATTTGAAATCCACTCTCTGATTAAATTAGACTGAGCTCTCATATCATAGAATGTTCTAGAATGTGGACATTAGCATTGGGCCCCTTGAACAATAGCCATAAAACCATTAATAGTAATGCTAACCTCATCGAGAGCTTCTTATGTGCCAGATGCATTATTTAGAGCCCTTTTCAGTTTTGTCTTGGTTATTTTTCTCTCACCGCTGAGACAAAAATACCAATGTTCACATCACCAATGTCCAGATCTGCAACCGTGTGTCCACAATTGTGAAACAATATTCACAATTATTTAGGTCACAGTTTGTGGAGGGTTTGGTCCATACTTGGCTGGCTCCAAGGCAGTGGCACATGGCAGAGAGCAGCCGTTCATGGGGTGGAAAACAGCAAAAGCAACGAGAGGAAAAAGTGAAGAGCAGCAGCAGCACAGAGCAAGCCTCTTTCCCTCCCTTATATTGTATGCAGGCTACTGGCCCCAGGGTGGGTGTCTCAGTTACTCTTCTCTCATTGCTGAGACAAACACCCAAAATGAAGAAAGGAAGGAAAGGTTTATTTAGCTCACAGTTAGTGGAGGTTTCAGTCCATACTCAGCTGGCTCCAAGGCAGAGTAGCACATGGCAGAGGGCAGCAGTTTATGGGCAGCAAAGAACAAAGGGAGGGGCAGCAGCTGCGGCTGCTAGCTAACCTCTTTCCCCTCCTCCCAGGGCCAGGATGTAGCACTCTCACCTTCAATCCCAGCATTGGATGAAGAATCTGTCACAAACTTCAGAAGCCACCCATGACTACATGAGGCTTTGGGGGGACCCCTAGACACAAACCATAACATTGGATGTAGCACTCACATCCATAATCCGAGCCTTGGACCATGAGTCAATCAAAACCTCTAAGAGGCTGGCCCACCACTGCACGAGGCTTTGAGGGATGTCCACACACAAACCATAACAAACACATAACTCCTTTCACCTTCACAGTCTTGTAAAGTAGATATTTCTATCATTCCCAGTTTACAGCTGTGGAAGTTGGTCAGGAAAATTACCAGAGATGGCACAACATTGAAGAGGCAGAGGTAGGATTTGAACTCAGTGTCAAGCACTGAAGACTTCCATTTCTGCTGCTGGAGATTGATCTATAGATGTGCTCAAAAATACGGTGAATTCCTGAATAAAATTAAAATAGCTATTACAGTAAAAGTCACAATTGTCCTTAAAAATCTTCCCTCACACTGTGAACACACTTAGTCATTCTTTCCACTCTCTGGACTTCCAGAAGTCCTCTTTCTGAAAGTCCTTTGGTGCCTGCCTTACTGTCCTGAATTGAGTCAATTACAATTTCTGTCAAATGAAAACATCCAAGTGCATCTTCATGCACCTTATTCTACAGACCTGCAACTGTGTGTCCCCTGGAACCCCCCTAAAGTCAAATAACCATAAAAGTAGATGTTTTGAGTCAGTTCAGGACATCAAGGTAGCCATTAAAGTACAGCTGAAGACACTCACAAAAGAACACGTCCAGGCTTGCTTCAGAAAGTGGCAGGAATGATGGGATGCATGTGTTCAAAGCACGGGGAGGACTGAGGGGAATTAAGGGCATAGTGTTTTTTTTACTATAATAATTATTTTTAGAATTTAAACATTCACTCTATGTTTGGTCACAACTTGTAGTTGTCATACACTTATTCCTTCCCTGGGACTAAAAAAGAAAAGAAAAGAAAGCCATGTTGTTTTTTTTTTTTTAAATTTTATATATTTGGTCTCACTATGCAGCTTGGACTCATAGTGATTCTTCTGTTTGCAGCCTCCCCAGTGCTGGGATTACGGGTATGCGCCACCATGCCCGTGCTGGGCTGAAGGCTCAGCGCATCCCAGGAGTAGGGCTAGCATGGCAAGTGGGACTGGGGACTAAACCCTGGTCCTTGCACTTGCCAAAGAAGGTGCTTAGTCCATTGAGCTATGTGGCTGACCCAAGCCATGTTTATGGAATGAAAGGCAAGAAATACAGCCAACAGAACTATCCAGTGGTATGTATATATATATATGAGTGTGTGTTTGTGTGCACGCATGTGTGTATACAGAGCTATCCATACACACACTTTGTCAGTGTTAGAGTTTCTAGAGTATTCATCATCCTTCACACACCTGTGTTAATTCTGCACAGCATGTTTTTCATTTCTGTGTCACAATGCTGTCCTGCCACTGTGGGCTTCACTGATGCCAGTCTCTCCCACAAGGATGGGAGCAAGCTGAAGGCAGAGAAAGCTCCTGGCTGAGCAGGCGGCAAGCATATGACAGGATCTGCAAATATGTCTTTGGTGGCTGGGGCGGTGCCAGCAGATGGCCTTCTTGCTGGATCACAGGTGGGCATTTGTGACCCCTGCCCCCAGGAGATGCCCACCTCAGACCCAAGAGAAGGGAGTCCACCATGGTCTGTGGCACAGGAAGGCTGGCACGGCCCACAGGCTTGTCCTGATTTGTCTCTGCCTGTCCTCCTGGGACTCATCACCCCTGAGGCTGCAGAGGCCCAGGCATGTCAGGATTGCTGATCCCCCCTCGTGTCTGTGTTTAAAGTAATGACTCAGCTGTTTAGCTGCTTGACAGATATTTGCTGAGTTTCCTCCTGGGGCTGCCACCTCCTTGGTGCACATAGGGCAGGTCATCTGCGTGTCTTGCGGCAGGCTTGGGCAGATGCCTATGCTATTTGGTTCCAGATCCAGGCTGATACCAAGTGGAGAGACTTCCATAGTGTGAGCTCCACCATCCTCTCTAATGAGCCATCCTGGCTTTATGTAGAATGAGTTTAAATGAAAGACTTAAGTATTATACGTGGATCTATCCAGCCACCTGCTCACCACCTCTTCCTTGATCCCAGGTCCTGTCTGGACATTTGGGCATCTGAGAAGAGAGACCCCTGTCATTGTCTAGAGTGACCCCCATGTCCAGTGGTGAAGAAGGGGAGCCCCTGAATGGACAACAATCACAAAACTGGCGCCCTGGTAGAAATATGGGCAGCAGTCTAAGTCTGCTTAGGATTATTAAGTAAGGTATGAGGAAGGGCCAGCTGTCTAGAATAAGAATGCAAATGGCATGAGGATTCTAGGCAGAGGGGACCTCATAAGCAAAGAGGTAGGCCTGAGAAGAGTGAATAATGGACAGAAAAATTAGGAGGGAGTGGCCACAGGAGGCGGGTCAGACTCTAGGAGGTCTTATGAACTCCATTAAGAATGCAAGACCTTTGGCTCTGGGCTCAGGGGCACCATTAACCATTAGGAACCATAGCTACTTATGCATTTTAGGGACCCTTCCAAAGCAGGTAATCTATTGACCGAGGGCATATCCCTTAGCCTCCTCTAATTTCAGCTGCAGCTATAGAGGACAATGTCACAGAAACTTAAACTCACTTTGATCCTCTTAACTTTCTATTCTAGCACCTTTGCCACCATGACAGGCCCACCTAGCTTGTGATAAAGGTTGACCTGGAAGTGTTGGGCCATCAATGCCACCAGGAGCAGCCCTGGACCAATGGGAAGAGATGTGGACAGACGAGCTTCTCATCCTCTGGGTGCACTGTCCTTGGGCACATTCTGCATGTTGTCCAGAAAGTTCCGGTAGTGCCATCCCATTAGCCATGGCAGCAAGTGTGTATTATACCTCATGTTGTTTGACTTTTGCTTCTTCCCTAATTCATTTATCTGCTCTGTCACTCTTGTTTCCTAGGATCCTTTCCAAATAAACCAGCTGGGCTGAGGCTATGCTTTTAGGAACCAGAATAGAACTTTGGTCATAGTTGAGGCTGGACTAGAAGCAGGGTGTGTCTTAGTAGCTGGAGTTTCAGGGCAGGAAGGTCTAGAGGTCTGGGAGGCCATAGCTATGGAGTGTAAGAGATGGAGCCCAAGGGCCAGCGAGATAGCTCAGCAGACTAAAGCACCTGCTTAGTCAGAGCACAGCGGCTGAGGTTTGATCCCTGGTGTGCTGGCCTGGTCCTGCCCCCAGGGCACTAAGACAGTGATTGAGACTGGGAGTGATGGCATGTGCCTGTAATCCCAGTGCTTGGGAGGCTAAAAACAAGAGAATCACTGAGCTCAATCTATGTTATAAGATCCTGTAGACCCTGTCCTAAATACATAAAAAAAGAGAGATGGAGCCCAAATGCAGGGGGAGCAAATGGGAGAAGGGTACTGCTAAGCTGGATGAGGGCAGGCAAGGAGTATTTAGGGCTTGGCAAGGAAGAAGACGCAACAGTGACTGTTTTGACTTATTGTCCATAGCTCTTGAGGGCCTCAAATGACCATCCAACCATCCATCCTTCCATCTAACCATCCATCCATCCATCCTTCCTTCCTTCCTTCCTCCTTCCATCCATCTATCCAACCATCCATCCATCCATCCATCCATCCATCCTTCCATCCATCCTTCCATCCATCCAACCATTCATCCACTAACCATCCATCCATCTATTCATCCATCCTACCATCCATCCAAACATTCATCCACCATCAATCCATCCAAACATTCATCCACCATCAATCCATCCATCCATCCATCCATCCATCCATCCATCTGCCTACCCAATCACACATCTATCCCCAACCTTTCACCTGTCTTTCCTTTCTTTCTCTATTCCTCCCTTCCACTCAACCATATACCTATCCACGTTTTGATCTTTCCTTATTTCATCTTCCTTCCTTCCTTCCTTCCTTCCTTCCTTCCTTCCTTCCTTTCTTCCTTCCTTCCTCCTTTATTTCCTCTCTTCTCCTCTGGGTCCTTCCCTTCTGTTCATCCTTCATTCCATCCATCCATCCATCTGTCCATCTGTCCATCCGTCCATCCCTTTTCTTCCATCTTTCCATCCATTCATCCATTAACCCTTCATATATTGGTTGTGTGTACCAGGAAATATTCTCTATCCTGGGCATTATCTTTTCCCCAGTTTTTTTCAAGAAAGACCCTGAGGTAAAGATTAAAATTGTTTCTTTTGGGAGGTGCAAACCCAGAGCAGTGAGAATAGGAAAGGAAGGCAAAGTTAATAAGGCCAAATGATGTGCTGCTTTTCCCTTAAGGACACATGAGACAGGGCTCATCACCTAGCAGGTGCATCTAGTTGGCACACAGGAATTATCTAGACGTCATGCAGGAAGATACCTCAAAGCAGTTTCTAGGCACAAGAAAGGAATGCTGATTTAGCTTCCCTTTCCTAATGGTCAGTTTGGGCCATGGAGAATCAGCTTCTTTTGTTGTTCCACACTTCTGGTGGACTGCTGCTTCTGTAGCTATTCCTGATGCCAGATCCTGTGCCCTGCACCAAGGGGCTTCATTTCCAGTTGGAGGTAGCAGAAACTCTGGATAGGTGACTGTTCGGTCAGGTGGGTTTGAGTGAACCCAAGGTGGAGGCATGTGGGCCAGGTTTAAAGAATCACAGGATATTCCAAAGCAGAAACAGATGCTGTGATGAAAAGCACTAGAGAGACAGATTGATAGATATTACCTGTGTGATAGAGATCTTACATATTTCCAGGTTAGTAACATTTGCATTGAGACATGATGAATTAAGAAGACACATACAGTTATTCAGAAAGAACAATACAGGTAGAGGGGATGCAGGATTCAAAACTCAGTGAAATGGGAACAGGCTCAGTCCTGGGATGAATAAATAGCCTCTCATCACCGACAGGGAGAAGTAGAAGGGATGGAAGGAAGCAGATCCTATAGGGTAGAGCAAATAATCTGCACCCTATAGCCAGTGGGGTCATTGTATAGCCATGAATTTCCATCCATCTTCCATCTGTGGGGGGTGGTGGCGGCAGGGTTTTAAGCAGGCCTTGAGAGCTGGAGTGGGGGGTTGGCAGTGTCCAAGAGTCAAGTCATATTCTTCAAGAGCATTTGCACAAACTGTATTTGTAATATCTGCATTGATATATTAACTGTTGCAATTTATAGGAAATCATTTTCAGTAATTATTATTTTATCAAGAAAAGTAATTGCTAATACAATTTTGGGAAGCTCTTGGCTACATGTGGCTCATTCCTTATTGTCTGTCTTCTGCTAGTAATTCCACAATGCCACGGAGCACTGGGTGGGGAAAACATACTTAATCTAATAAAGGTCGTCCTCGCATCTCTCCTGTGCTGTGACATGCCATTTACTGAATCATTCATTACTGCCCAAAGAACAAAGAGGAGCTTCACCAAGCAAAGAAATGATAAAGTTCACTTGAAAATTGGGGAAGAAATTGCAAGACCATTTCGAGGCCAAGGGCACAATCAACCACAGAAATCAATAGCTGTCAGCCAACGAGAGGGGAGGAGGATGAATAAACACAGTAAATAATGCTGAGGAGTGGTTTGCTGCCCAGCAGGCAATCAAAGGGCAGTTGCAAAGCGGCGTTAAGAACCCCTGAGCTGCAATCTGGTGGCCTGGAGTGTGATGCTGTATTCCACATGTCCTGTAACCCAGAGGAGCGCCAGGTGATTCCTCTGCTCATGTCACCTCCCTGATGCGTCCTGGAAGCACAGAACAGGGAGAATAACAGCACGTTGCCAGACAGGACAGCAGCATCACTGCATCCCAACTGTCCTCCTCCTCTTTCTCCTTCAATCAAGGTTTTTCAGAGTAATCCAGAATTCAGAGCAGAGCAAGGAAGAACCTATCAAAGCCTTTCTCAGACTGTCAGAGAAGACAGGGGAAAAAATTAAATTCCCTTAAATTATTTAGTTTAAAAAAGACGCCCATTGGGGTTTCTTTTGCCTCATATCATTGACAGTGAAATGAGCTTCCTCCAACTTCTGCTCGAACTCAAAAAAGTTTAATTATTCACATCTACTCACAAGAGTCCTCCCTATATTAAAGAACCATCAAAGGGAATTCAGGATTATGAATTAAAACACCAAAATACTCAATAGTTTATATGAAATACTCAATAGTTTATAGCTGTTGCAGCATTGTTAGCAGGCTGTATGGTCTCGTCCTTAATTCATTAAGATAAAAAACTTCAACTATTTGGTACAATGTTTTTGCTTTGCAATCTCAGCATCGAAACAGTATGAAACTAAGTGATGGAGAGAGGGATACTGTGAGGATTTGAGAGTTACAAATTGATATGAAATACCATCCTACTGGGTTCTGGACGTGGGTGGAATGGATCAAAGACATTATCTCTTCTATCCTTCCTATCAGTTTGAGAACATATTAATTCCCATCCACTTGTCAGATGAAGATCATACTTAATTGACCTTGTTCATTTTCTGTAGCAGTCAAGAAAGGTATGTTCTAACACCTTGAACATATTAGATAGGTCCTTAGGAAGTCAGTGCTAATTCATTAAGAACAGGAGAAGCCAGCGTAGGATTTACCTCGTGTATAGCTAGGTCATTGAAAAATAAGGATCTTGGAGAATAAAGTGGTGATGCCCACATTTCTCTTTTCTTACTTTCCCCAGGAAATTGTGAAGAGGAAGAAAAGGAAGAAGAAGAGGAAGAGGAAGGGCAAGAAGGAGAAGGAGAAGAGGAGGAGGAAGAACAAGAAGGAGAAGAAGAAGAGGAGGAGGAAGAACAAGAAGGAGA
>NDGN011464703.1:0-18106 GCA_002564285.1 Tympanoctomys barrerae
GCAAGCATGCACACCCCAGCACTGTGTGTGGACTGTGTGATTCATTGTCCAAGAGAGCCTGTTCAGGCATTCAGCAAGCAATTATGGATTCACTTAATTAATTTCTTCTTTCCAGCCTCCCTCTCTGCTCCTTCACATTTGCATAGCTCCATGGTTTCTGAGATAACTCAGTGCCACACTGGTGCTAAGCACTGAGACTGCAGGTAATGGAGCAAATTCCCTGCCCTCACCACACTCTCAGAGTAGGGGATGGGCAGGTAAACAAGAGAATTCTAATCTTAGGAACAACATGAGACCTTTAAAAGCAAAACCCCGCCCTTATTCTTTTGTAGCCCTTCTTTGCACAGTGCCAAGAACTCAACAGACCCTTGGTAAGTGTTTGCTGAATAAAATATTTGTAGGACGGCATACGCCTTCCCAGACAAGTAAGCTCCAAGCTGCAGAGGCATGGGGAATGTTGTGCTAAAGTGGTGCATGGGATGAGCAGAGGGATTCCTGGAGGACGTGGGATCTTCACTGAGGGCTGGGGTGAAGGGAGAAGGCTGGAAGTGCAGGAGCATGACAGTGCTACAGAGGGACTGCTAAGCATGACCAGTCTACTTAGGCCACCCTGACAGAGCAAGAGGGGCAGACGACACAGCTCCCAAGGAAAAGTCCCAGTGCCTGCTCTGGAGAATCCAGGATGTGAGATAACTGGGCAGCCCTATAGGCTGTGACCAATGTAAAACGGCACCTGCTGTAGCTCAGTCTTATGATCCTGGGGTCCCCACACCCTTCTGTAGGATGAGCCTGGAGAGAAAGTTGGATCTTCTCAATGAGCTGTAAGCAATTTCAGAGTGGAATCCGGGTTCTGTATTTAGGAAACACTCTCCTGGACATTGTATTTGCCTAGTTGGACCCACTTCTTGCATGGACTCCGTGCCCCAATATGCTGACAATGAAGCTGGACTTCCTGCTGGCCAGCACATCCACCAATGATCAGAAGCTGGGAACAGGGCCCCTGGGGCTCCTCTGGGTCCACTGCCTTCTTCTACCAAAGGCCACACCCATTTCCTGTCCTCATTCTGCTTGTTCCATGACTGCCCCCAACTCACTATCACCTGGGGCCAGTGGCAGCCCAAGGGGAAGGCCCATGCAGTCCTCTGCTGCTTTCTCTAGTTCTCCCTGTAACTGGCTGCTCCCCGCAAACCTCCCCATCCAGCATTCTCAGGCTTCCAACGGGGGGCGGTCTCCCACACAGCGAGCATACTCTGTGGTGTTTTCTGGACATTTTTCATGTAACTATCCCAGAGTTTCAGGTAACCTTTAGTATTTCCATTTACATGTTTAGAAATCATACCTGAAATTCAAGAAGTTAGACCAGCAAGTCAAGACCATCTTCTACCATCATCCCCCATTTAGAGTCAAGAACACACTCATGAGCACAGTTGTAGAGATTAAATGAGATCTTATTCCCACAGCACCTGGGATAAAACAGGTGGTTTACCCTTTGTAAACTAGCTTAGCAGTGAGGACAGCCAGCTGCAGAGGTTTCTAAGGATAAAAGATGTATAAAAACAAAGATCAAGATTTGATTGATATAATCTAAGAAATACACTAATGTAGACAGTGTCATTTGGAAGTTTCGAAGTGAATTTCTGAACCATCAAAATAAAATACTGCAATGGCGTAAGAAAAAAAATAAATAAAACAAAGAAACTGAGGCACAGGGAAAAAAACAAAACAAAAAAACAGTTGGTTTATTAAGCAATAGACTTGTCTTACTTATTGCTCTGCTTAATGCTGGGAGGGATGTGGAAAACTCTAATGGGCAGATACCCTAGTCTTTTCTTCTACAAATTACTGCTGCAAAGGCTGGCTCCAAGCAAACATATGTGCAGTTCCTCACTGGGTAGGCTGAGCTGCGAGTGCTCAAAGCTTCTGACTGAGAGTTTCCTGTGCTTCTACACAGCCGTCGCAGAGCCTCCTTCCTGTTGGAGACCAGGTGGGTGAAAGGGATGTGCCAGGAGAGGAAAAGGAGATAGACACATGCTCACAGCTCATCTTTTTTTTTTTTAATTTTCACAAAAACAAAACATAGGCAGAATTTCTATTTGCATTGATAAGCTTGATGACAGTGACACATATGAAGTACTTTGTTCAAAGTCATGCTAATAGAGAATAATCAAGATTTCAGCCCCGTCTTCTGGTTCCCACGGCATAGTTGAGCTCTTAGGGACCCTCGGTGGAGTCCAAGCCCCCATACCCATGGAGGCCAGCTTCACTTCACTGTGCTTATGTGTTCTTTCTGGAGTTCAAACTCACTCAGCCGGAAACAGCCACGGCTCCAAGCCACAAAACAGAAGGGAGCTGCAAGCCTTTCCTGCCCTGCTCCTCCAGCTCTTCTGTCTGAGTTGTTTTGGGGCAGGGGAAGCCCCACATGAACGAAATTCCATAGCAGATCCGATGGTGACCAAGCAAGGAGAAAGTGCAGACAATAGGAGGAAGTGTCGAAAGGCGCCCTTTCATCTCCTGCTGCTGGCGGCCTGGGTCTGCACAGTCCACAAACCCCAAGGCAGAGGCTGACCACAAGGAGCCCATATTTTGTGAGTGCATAATTTCTCCTCTTTCTATTGTTTAAACATGTTTTTTTCTAGCCAGATCTCAGAACTGGGTACAACCCCCGCTGGCATTGTTCCAGCCTCTGCAGGCAGCGCTCCACTCCGCAGTCCAGTGCCTGGGAGGCTTTGAGGATCCAGATAAAGGGCTGTGGCTCCAGACATCTTGAGGGGGGAGCTGTGACAGCACAAAAGCCAGAGCTCTGCTCCAGTTCCGCGCTCTCTCCAGGGCAACTGCACAGGGCCCATCAGGTGGAAGCAACGTAGGCACCTCGGCGCCCACACTGAGCAAACTTCCATCATTTCCTAGCGAGTGACTCGGCTACCTCAGCCTCTCTTGCAGGGCCACAGGGCAGGCACACCTAGCCCTCAGAGGCGCTGTGAGCATTCAGATAGTTCTCTGCCTGTGGTTCTGGATCCAGAGGTGTCCCATCTGGTGAGGTGGAGTGCGGACAGGTATGCTACCTGGCAGACCATGTAGCCTCTGAGCCAAAGAAGCATTCAGCATGAGCACCCTAAGCAGCACCTTGTGTTGAGCCCTGGAGCCCCGCTTCCCAGACCCTGAAGTTCAGCAATGTGGGCTACAAGAGTCTCATCAATCCTACCTCCCTCCCATGTATGCAGTTGCTTTGGAAGAAAATTACCAGGAGTGACGGAGAGGCTGAGAAGAACGGAGAGGAGCGGAACCCGTATTATTCAGAGCAGGAACCAGCTCACCGAGTAGTTGGGTGAACCAATCTCCTCAGAAGCTCCTTCTAGAAGGACTACTGAGTAGCAGAAGGACCACTGGTAGTGCAGAGCAACCAGGAAGACAGAGAGTCCGGCCTCAAGGATCCTAGAAAAGAACAAAAAGCAGTTGAAAGGACTGCTAACTAGACTTAATTAAATCTACATGCCGAGTTCTGTACAAGACGAAGACATGGAGATATGGCTGCCAGGATTCCAGGGCTTTCAGAGTTTGCGTTTCTGTTGGTCTAGAAAATTACTTAATACTTGTGCATCCTCAGGATGACATTCCACCTTGTGGAGCCTCGGCTTCCTCACTTGTCAAATGGACATAATCCCACTACCAGGATTCAGCCGTGGAAGGTGTTCTTGGAGGATGTGCATTTCCTTGAATATTGGTTGTGCATTTGTTTGGAAGAAAGTGTGCCTAGGGTGAAGGAGAGCAGAAGGTGCTCACAGGTGCCAGCAACAGGCCTCTCGGGAGCTGAACGGCGCATGGGACCCCACAGTAGGCAGGGTGACCCAGGAAGACCATGCCAACTGCAGGCCATCCTCAGCCCACAGGCCCAGCCACAGTCCTCCTGACCCACCCGCTGTGGAAGGGAGTGTGGGCCCAGAGGGTGAGGGGATCTAACTCTTCCTCTACCCAGTGGCTGGGAGGGGAAGCTCTCAACTCCGCTCTCCTTAACCTCGGTGAAAGCTGATGAAGCAAGCCTCTGCTCCCTAGGCCGAAGCCCTGTCCTCCGGAGTCTGGACACTGGGAAGCTGCCTGGAAGCAGCGGAGGTAGGACCCAGCCGACATGACATCGTGGCATGGAGCATCATTCAGTTTAATCCACAGCAGCAGCAGCAACTAAAGGTCAAGCATCCACAAACTTGACAGCGTAGGATCTGAAGCTGGGCAAGCACACCAAGGAAAACCAGGGTCAAGGGTGAAGGAAACCCTCTGGACGCAGATGACCGGCCACTCTCCTCCTCCCCCATGCCCCAGGAGGCCCCTTCCCTCCCCATTCTCCTAGCACCCCGCAGCCCATTGACTTCTTTTCTGGGCCCCTTTAATTTGGAGTCTTTTGGGGCCATATCCTGCCATTAGTTTGGGAGCTGACTTCAATGTGCCTTCTGTGGAGGCGGGGAGGGGCAGGACCCAGCCTTCTCCGGGCAGCCCTGATACAATAGGGTTTTCTACTGCGATCAATAGATTAATTGCCAGCACTCCGTTAGGGGCCATAAGGAGACACATTGTTTTCCTGCAGTTGGCTGGGCAGCTGTCAGGGCTGGACTTGCCAAACTTCATTTTCGAAAAGTCAGGGAAAACAATTTGTAAAAAGGGGTGGGGGCGGAGGGCCACGAGAGAGTGATTTTGCCCAGTCTCACTAAAGGTCAATAACAATTATAGTGAAATGCAGAAGGCATGCTTGTGCTCTGCCTTAGGGCCTGTCTAGAAATTCCACCCAGAAACAATCTGCCGCCTCTCTCCCCACACTCAGCTTGCTCCACCCTCTGCCTCTCCACAGAAGCAGCCTCAGCATCCAGAGCAGACTGGCCTGCTCGCCCCGCATGGGTCACTGAGGTGAGTGGGGGGCCTCCTTCCCCTCTCCCCTCTCACAGAGCTGGTATGGGAACAGGGCGTGACAGTGGAGCAACCGGATTCATATCATCTGAGAAACAAGATAATGGCCTGGCCGCCAGGGATGACTGAACAGACTCATGGTGCAACGGGCCCGGTGACGCCTCTGCGGGGTGCTGTGGATGCCAGGTCAGACACAGGGAGCAGCCAGGCCCTGGCAGGAAGGCGTGGACATGAGCTGCCTCCCCTGACACCTGGGAGTCCCAGGACTAGCACTGCTTTCTGGCTTTCTCACTGCATTCGAAGGGCACAAGCAAAGGTCAGATATTCTAGTAGCTCCTTGTTCCTCTCCTAGCAAATGGCATAAAGTGCATTTCAAGGAAAACAGAATAGTAGAAGAAAGAAAGCTACTTTAAAATTTGTTTCGCTTCCTCTATGCCCTCAAAAACAAACAAACAAAAAATTGGCTTCTAGAGCACCATATCAAACATTCCTCAAAGAATCAACAATTTTTTTGATGATGGAAGTATGAATAATCAAACATATGGATTACATTTCCTTAAATTATGCAGCACCTACAAACCAGGAGTAGAGGACGGGTGCTGGGAAAATGTTTTTCACATTTTATTAAAACCTGAAGGCCAGAGGAATACTTATACAACTATCACACATGAACACCCGTGGACACACACACACACACAGCCCCTACCCAAGCAGTAGGTGAAGAACCCTGTGAGCTTTTCTCACCCGCTCAAATTCCTCAGCACAGCATCGTCTGTACATTGACAGGCCGCTCACCTGCTGGCCACAGGACCTTGAGCCATCACGCAGTCCCACGCTGCCCAGGGATCCCGTCCTAGCTGGGCAGAGGGGCAGGGGGCAGATGAAGTGAGACACGGAAGCACTCTGAAAACTGTCAGGTGGCCAGCAGAGCCTCAGGTGGTCCCATGAAGCTGTCCCTGCCTGGAGAGCAACAGGGGTGGTGGCCAAAGACCCCAGGGCCACCTCCAATCTGCTATGCTGCCAAGGCCAGCTGTGCATGGCAGGAAAGCAGGCCATCTGCCTACAGAATGGGATGTTCTGACAATACAGAGCCTAAGGATTAGAGCACTAAACATTTTATTTTCATTATTTTTGATTTATGTATTTGGTACAGGGTCTCACTGTGCAGCTTGGACTCATAGTGATCCTCCTGTTTCAGCCTCCCCAACACTGGAATTGCAGGCATGCACCACCACATCTGGTTTTGGTGGCTGGCTTGGCAGGCCTGGCACAGCATATGGTACTGGGGATTGAACTTGGCACCTTGTGCTTGCCAGGCAGGCACTTAGACCACTTAGCCATCTCCCTGGCCCAGAACACTAAACATTTAGAATAGTGCTATTTAAAAGAGAGAGCGCTCAAGAGAGGCAGGAGGCCAAGAGGGAAGGAGGGAATGAAAGAAAGAAGGAAATTCTTCTAGAGAGCTTGAACCGGTGCTTTAAAGTCACCCACTGGTTCCCAGGGTCAGATATAGTATTACCTTTTCCAGAAGACTTTTTTGAAAAGCAAACACTCCTAACATGCAGAGTCACATTCAGATGTATTATGTGTTTACTGAGCACATCCTACATGCCTGGCTGCATGTTATGCCATCTAATCCCTTGGACAGTCTCTGACTTCTTGGAGTCAACATGGGGAAAAATGATAATGGAGCACAGAGCCAAAAGGGAAGCTGGGGGCAAAAGGCAGGAGCAGCTCTCCGGCTGTGGCTCGGTCCCTGGACAGACTGCACAGGTGAGGTCTACACGATGACTCTTTGTGACTTTTGAAGGAACACTCGCCATACCTGAGTTGTCACTCTGTAAGAGGGGACACTGACAATAGGCCTGGGGGAGGACCACATGCGCCACCGCTCAGTGAGCTTCTCCTGCGCTCCCTCCGCATCCACCCCAGGCCCCTGGGTGCACAGGTGGGAGGCAGCCACAGGCGTCGCAGAGCAGTAAGCAGCTGTGAGATACAGGCCTGCAAAGGCCTACGAAGTCCAGGGAGCCTGGGCAGCCATCATCAAGTGACTCACTCTTCTCTGGGGGCGGGGAGCCAGGCTGGCATGGGCTTCGCTGCATCGCTCAAGCCCAGAGCCGCATCGTGCCGGATGCCAGTGCTTGCAGGAAGCAGGAGAGAAGTCTGCTTTGGGCCCAGCCAAGAAAGGGGGCAGGGAAAAAGCAGAGTGAGAAAGAGCAGCTACAAAGCCCACTTCCTGGAATCCGGAAGATGCCAGAAGAGGCATCAGAGAGTGAGTAATTCTGCAGCTCAGACTCTGAGGGCTGCAGCCTGGACCTGGGCCAGAAGCGGCAGTGTGGGAGGGCTCCTGGACAGGAGGATGGGAACAGCTCAGTGTGAGTCAGGACCGCCCTCCACTCTGAGGGTCTCTGCAGGTGACAACCCCTCCCGGAGGGCCTCCCGCCAGGGATGGTCTTCCCTCAGACCTTCAGTGCCCTTCAGTGGAAGTAACCTGGTGGGAGATGATGGGACAGTCCCAGGGTCTAGGCAGCAGACTGCAAAAGCATGATAGAGCCAGTCAAGGCTCAGGTACCAGTAGAGGCTCGGGGCCTTACTGCTAAACTCCTGCACTGAAAATGAGAGCCACATGCACTGTGAACTCTTGGGTCCCACCCAGCCTGTGCTAAGTAGGAACCAGGTCCAAAACCTTCATGTGGCTGTTAAGCAAATGACCTCTGGGGGATGGTGATGAGCCATTTCCCCTCTACAAGACTATGAAGATGTCTGACCTTACCGGGAGTTACTTTGAGAACCACAGCAAAATCCTGATCCAGAATTTTGTGTCCAGAAGTTGTAGTTTCAGTCCCAGTTATGCCTCTGATTCACTGTGTGACCTTGGGCAAATGTCTTAACCTCTCTGGGCTTCAGTTTATTCTTAGGATCAGAAAGAGCCAATCTAAAAGGATTGTAAAGAAGACTGCATGAGATAAATAATAGACCTTTCCCCTTATTGGAAAGGCACAGAAACAAATACATATCTATTGTTTTTGTTGTTTTTTTTTTTTTAATGTATTTGGTTGCTACAGGGTCTCACCACCTAGCTCAGACTCATAGTGATCCTCCTGCTTTCATCCTCCCCAGCACTGGCATGCGCCACTATGCCCAGACTCTGTGGCCAACCCAGCCCACCCTACGGTGGGGCTGGCATGGCATGTGGTGCCAGGGATCGAACCAAGGTTCCTGCGCTGGCCTAAGCAGGCACGTTAGTCTGCTAAGCTATCTCATTGGCCTACAAAAGATACTTTTAAATGCCCTAATAAAGTGTTTCACCCCCTGCAGTTTCTCAATGGCTAGTGATTATTGGTGCTATTATTTTCACCAAACGTGATACATGTAAAGTTACTCGTAAATGTTAAGGTATCGTAAATGATAAAATATGCAGTTTATTGTACTTACACAGATATGGTAATTAATTAATACAACTGCCATCTTCTCAGGCTCTGCATCCTCAGCCTGGAGCAGGGCAAACTTGCCCACTGGCTCTGAGTTAGTCTTCCCGGTGAGCACCACCTGTGTCTTTCCAGCCTCCGAACCATGGGCTGAAGGGTCAGGAAGGAGACGCAGTGGGGGCGGGGAGCCCAGCTCCCACGAAGTCTGAGCCGCCTAGCCGGCCTGGTTCCTGGCTTTCAGCTGAGTATCGTGGCCCAGTGTGAAGCACTAACTACCTGCTGTTCACAGAGACCTCCGCCTGGCTGAGGAGCCGGGAGAGCCAGGCTGTCCTGGTGCCACCAGGCTCCTCAGCCCTCCTCCCTGCTCTCACTTATGAACCACCTCCTTGGCCTCTGTCTCCCCACCTAAACACTGCATTTATAGTCCCCACTGGGCCTTTGTAAGGCAATGAGGAAGGTGTCCAGGCCACAGCCCTCACTGTCACCCATGAGCTCAGCTGTCACCTTCACTGCTGCTAGGCATCCACATCCAGCCCAGACCCACACCCTGCCAGATGGAGTCACAGCAGAGCAGAATCAGAGCCATCTCCCCAGCCAGAGAAGGAAAAAGCCTCCTGCATCCAGATGTGCACCCGGTGCTGGCCACTGGCCACGTGCTGTCAGTCCACCCCACTCCTCAAGCAGGATAGAAGGCCAGTGTCCTCGCAAAGGAGGAAGGGTGACTCAGGTCCATCCCCAAGCTGGCAAGCTGCCAGTGGAAGAACCAAGAATGTAGCCAAGCCCTTTTCTCCCCAGGACAAATGCTTTAATCACACCAAGGGCCCTTGGGGAGAACCAGTGAGGCAGGGCTCTCCTGGGACAGACAGTCAGTGCAAGTCCACCTCTAGCATGTGGACACATAGGGACGTGGGCTTTCCTCCTCTTTCCTGATGTCAGCAGCCGTGAGGTTCACTTTTGAGCCTTCCCAGCAAACAGAAGAGTCACAAAGTGTCTCCCACCTCTGGGAGGCTCCAGCTTCACTTGTCACCCGAGAAACCCACACTCGTGTTTATGGAAGCCACAATGTCAAACAGCTCTGAAAAGCCTCGTGAAGCTCAAATTCCTGACCTTGGAAATGGCAAGGAAGTGATGTCTGCTTCCCTACCCACTTCAACGACAGATAAATGAATTCAACCCAAGACTTGAGAAGGTAGCTAAGAATCACCCGCTCCTTCACTCATTCACTCTGTAAATATACTGTGAGTCCTCCTCTCCCCCAGGACCCTTGCTGAGTGTTGGGGATTTGGCACCACTTGTGTAAGAAGTCTCCATCTGACAAGAGCATGGGAAAGGTACAGAAGGTAGGAGTGGCCACTTCCTTAGGGGCAGCCACAGGAGACCACTGAACTCACAGGCATCTGATCCTGAGCAGAGGAGGTGTCCCATGGGACAGAGGATAAAGGGGAATATTGCATCCCCCGTGGCAGGAACGTCATGCACAGGCATGAAGGGAGTGAGTTGTGCGTGACTTGGAGTATAACAGAAAATGCCCTCCAGCCAGTACACTTCAGTTTCTTAGTGGCCCAGGCAATAGTTCCTATTCCAGTTCCAGTTGCTCCTGTCTTTTAGAAACAGCTGGTCACAGGGATGCCTAGCCAGGCACCACGATAAACAATGTATGAACTAATCCCCAACTTACAAGGCATTCTGCCTCTGCACTTCCTGCTTGCTTACCCCATATAAGCCCTCGACCAGCAGAGATTAAGGTCTGATATTCTGAGAATGATCCAGACCAATGTCTATTAACATAAATAAATTTTTCTCCAAATCCTAGGTGTTGTTTCCATTTGTCACTGTGGGAGCACAGAGTGGAGTGAGACTCACAGGGGACAGAGCAAGGAGGCAGAGACTGAGTCTTCAGAGAAAGCAGGACTTGAAAATCCCCTTGGGGGGGTGAACTCATGCTGCACATTTTATTGAGGACATCTCCTGTTTTGGCCTCTCCTTGGTTCATCTTCATGCTCAAGGTCTTCGCCATGCAAGAGGTCCCCCCAGCCCAGGAGATCTGAGGCTGATGATCATTAAAATAATAATGACCTTAGCTTGTCATTGTATTGAAGTTCCCTCTCTACCTACCTCCATTAGCTTATTTACTAACGCTGTCTCAGCACCAAGGACAACGCCAACACCCAGCAGGTTTTCCTGATAAACACGCAGCAGGTGACTCCACGAAGTTGGTTTCTGCTGCTCAGTTTGCCAAGTGCTTCCATATGCAGTTAAGTCTCAAGATGCCTGTGAGGCAGGGGCTCCCTGCTAGCCAGTGACCCATTTCACAGGCAGGAAAACCAGGCCAGAGAAGAGACTTCCCGCGGCAACACACAGACATGCAAGGCAGCGGGGCTGGCAACCACTGACTGCTGTGGAATTCAGCAAACGCTGTCCTTGCCAGCCTCAGTGGTCTGGGAAGGCAGGAGGGCTTGGTTTGGGAGACCATAGGTATGCCTTAGTCCCCCCAACAAACACACATCTGTCACCTGGGATGTCCACCCAGCAGTCCTGGGTATCGTTCTGGGCACTCACAGCCAGCAGCATGCTGAGCGCCTCACCTGTGTGCTTCAGCCTTCACAGAGAAATGTGAGTGGAAGCCTGGGTCACAGGCCCACTTAACAGATGAGGAAATGGAGTGGAGGTGCTCCTGCAGTGTGTACACATTCCCAGAGTCAGCAAGTGAGGAGCTAGGACTGAAACCAAGGACGGTTTGACTCTAAAACATTCTTCTTCCAACCACGAATGGTAACTGGCATCTCAGAGGATCACCTGTGAGCTCTGAACTAGGGAGAAAAAAGGAAGCTTGTGTCTAGCACTGCTCCACTTCCACTCCACAGTATCGGCATGAACTTTTCCCAGGAGCTGGAGAAGGAAGTGGCCTGCTCTTGCCAGATTCGCATGAAATAGTGGCAGAGCACAGGCTGGTCATTGAGGCATCTGGCGACAATGTAAATCTGTTCCTCCTCAACTGCATGCCTCTGGAAGCCAGCTACCCTCTGAGCATCAGGTTCTGACTGTGCAAGGAAGGGACCAAAATTAACAAATTCCACAATCATTTCAAACTTCGGTCTCTGACTCATCTGGACTTTTTTTGAAGTCTCGTCCAGGCTTTTCTGGAAGATCTTGCTTATGTATTATTTTACAAGACTGGCCGCGCCCACAATTTACCAGGCTCACATTTCTCCCCCAGGGAATCCTAAGAAGTTTCTAATTGATGACCAAGCTTATTTTAAAATTCAAAGAGGAGAGTGATTGTTTTTCTCCCTTGCACAAAAACCAGGCTATAGCAATAGTAATCGAAAGTCGGCTCCTACGTTAGAGAGCTTAGCAAGCTGTGGTGAGAAGGTTCTCCGAGGATCAGCCCCACTCTGGCAGTTGCAGGACTCCTCCCTCAGCCTGAATTTCTCCTCCATCCAGTGGGGAGTTTCACAAGACCTGTTTCACTCAATTAACATACTTTTTTAGATGCAAAGAGAGTAGATGGGGCTGGTTAGATGGCTCAGTGGTCTAAAGCACCTACTCAGAACAAGCTTAGCAAAGCACAGGGACCGCGGTTCAATCCCCCAGCACCACATGCCAGCCAGCCCGCCCCCTGGTGGGCTGAGCTGGCCACACACACATATACAAATAAATAAATAAATAAATAAACTAAACAAGAAATATACCTAGCAAGAATATATTTTTAAAAAAGAGAGAGTAGATGAAGAAATATGGGGCAAATACAAAGAAGATAAGATGATCCTGAGGATTGTAATGGTTGGGACTCTCTGGAGACACGAAAGAGCAGGTCATACTTACAGAGAGAAATGAATTTATTAAACAGCTCATTCCTTATTGGTGAAGGCCAGGAAGGCCCAAGTTCTGTAGACAAAGCAAGAGCTGAACACCAGAGAGAGTGTGGTTACATCCAGTCAAGGCCAAGGCCACGCAGTAGAAGAGCAGCTGGCGCAGCTGCAGCCCAAAAGCTGGTAGGCCAGAGACCCAAGAAGAGCCACTGCCCTGGTTCCAGCCCAAGGCCTGCCAGGTAAGGATTCCCTCCTACTCAGGCTTTCTGTTCTGGCCAGGCCTTCAGTGGGTTGGAAAGGAGCCCACCTTGCAGGTAAGGCTGCTCCACCCCTCTACCAAGGCAAGTGCTAGTCCCGTCCCAAAGAATGCTCACAAAGCTCTTGCAATAATGTCAGACCAAATGCCTGGGTGCCCTGTGGCTTGGTCCAGCTGCCGCATACATTGCCCCAGCATGGTAAATACACTGAGCTCCTAGGGGGAGCTTAATGTTCATCCACCCTCAGCCCATGTCCCCAGTGCCCCAGTGCTTACTTGAGCACGCAGCAGAGACTCTATGCATCCTCAGTGAATGACTGAACAGAAGGAAAACTGGAGACCAATAGAGAAGGGGATTCTATACACAGTGATTGCCACTGAAATTTTCATCATTTATCTGGTCACCTCAAGCAATTGAATAACTACTTCAACTTTATGAGTCAGGTATTGTCCTTCTCACTTTTCTAGACAAGGAATCAGAGGGTTAGAGACTTTCAGCATTCCACATGTTGGTACAGAATTTTCTATTCAATTTTATTTTTGCCCCTCGCAGAGCATTGCGTGGGATACCTCAAAAGCTAAGTCCACCAGAACCCTACTTGAAGAAATTCCTAGAAGCTTTAGTGAAAAATCTCAAACTGAAATAGCTCAGATCCAAGTGGATCCTAAATCCAGTGATTAATGTCCTTATAAGAAGAGCACGGAGGGACAGACACACAGAGGAGGCGGGAAATGAGGCAGAGCCAGAGTTCAGGATGAGGTTGTATAAGCCAGGGACCCCACCAGAACTTAAGAGGAGGCGGGGTGCCGAGATGCTCCCCCATGCTCTAGAAGTGGCCAGCCCTGACAACAGTCTTCTGGTGTCCAGAACAATGGGGCAACAAGTGTCTATCACTGAAAGCGGCTCAGGGCGTGGCATTCATGGAGGCCATCACGGAAAACTGACACAGCCCCGCTCTATGGTAAGCCCAGGTTGGCAGGCACTCAGCTCGGCTCCTTCATAGCTGCACAGCTGGGCTGGCAAGGCCAGCTCCAAACAGTGTTCCGCAGCTACCTGTGAAGGCCTGAAAGTGTGGCCCAGCTTCCAGGCGCCTGCAGCCACATCAGACTTCCGTGTGGAGCAAGTGTGCTGGCTCTGCCGCCGCTCCCCACATTGGGTGATGTTGCGGAGACTTTGTACATGGGGGCTGGGGTCAAGGCAGCAGGAGCAGATGTCTGAGGGATCCACAGCCACCTAGAATGTGGACCTGGGTCCTCCCCAGGGGGGCTTCAGGGAGGCACCGTCTCCTTCGTCAGTGGGGGTGCTTGGTGTACACAGCAGGGATCAGTGGACCGCCCTGTTCCTGTCCCTGTCCCCAGGGGCTCTGCACAAGGTCCCTCTCCACAGGACACCTGAAGACTCTCCCCATTTTTCACTGAAGACCTCTTCTGGCGTGAGCTCCACATGTATCAACAACATCAGGAAGAGAGGAAACAATTACACAAGCAGAGAGGTCAAAACATACATGAATATAGAAATAAAATTTATAACAATAAAATAGGTTGCCATTAATCCACCTCAAAATATTCCCCCTCACTTTGAACACACATGTCCCATTTTTCTTGGCAATGTGTCTTTTACTCTAATAACAATTTTTTTTTTAATTTAAACATTCACTGTAGTTTTCAGTCACTCTTGTCCTTTCTACTAGCAAAACTGGGTTGAAATGCTTAGCTATACCACTCATGTGCCAGGTTACTTAATCCTGTAAGCAAGTTTTTTGTCCTACAAACTACCATAATATGACAGAGTTTGAAAGAAAAGGCAAAACAATAGAACGTGTCTGAAGTACACGGGATAGTGACCATTACACACGAGTTACTCAAAATGCCTCTTTGCCTCCCTTCTTACTCTTTTCCAAAAAGATAACAGACACTTGCACTTCTCCATTGAATTCATTAAATGATAAAGTCCCCAGCATAGAACTGGAACCAGTAAGTGCTTAATTAATGGCAGCTGCTGTTTTCTACTCAGGAGCAATTCTAGCATCTGCGGGTCACTTGGGATCTGAGCCTGCCCTGTTAGATAAGAGCAAAGGTGGTCTCTTCATTCTTTAGATAAGAAATAGCTATTCAGAGACCCAGAGAGCTGCCTGGGGCCACGCAGGTAGGGACCTCAGAGTTAGCTCTTCACTACCCCCCTGCAATACACCCATCGGAAGGGCTCACGGAGATCCAGGGATTGGGGAGATCAGCCACTAGACCCACTTCCTGGGTACTCATGGCCCCAGGGACGGTCGGGGCCCCCCAGCAGTGTGGGCAGATGCCAGCTACAAGGCTGACAGTTAGGAAGTGGTTCCTTTCCAAATCAAAGGCATTCTTGCTGCGCACTCTAACACGCATATCCTAAAAATTGTTATTTAACATGCTCTCCACATCCGAACGTGACTCACGCTTTGAGATGGAATCTGGGCGGTGACTGGCCAGTGGCCAGCAGCGGGACAGGGCTTGGCGGTTGTTGCTGCAGATCCCTGGCCTTCAGCTGGAGGCCACAGGCAGGCTGTGGCAGTTCCAGAGCTGGGGCCTCTTGGGGACCCTGACCTTGACCTTGGGCTCAAGGTCTGTTTCTGATTCAGTGTGGCAAATTTCTAAATCTGAGCTGCGGGATGGCATTTGCTCATCGCAGAAAAACAGTGCAAGAGGCCAGGAGGCTCCAAAGTAGAACCAGCTGTTGGAATGCTGCTGCGCTGCTGAGGAAGGTTCACGTGCAGGTTGTGGTTTCCAGGAGACAGAGCCCCCTCTTGCCCCTCACTCTATCAATCCTGTCCAAGGAGTCTTGGAAAACTGAAATCACCACATTCATTCATCCAGAGCTAAATACCAGACTGACCGGAGGAAGGGATCCAGGAGCAGTGGATTCCATCTCTGGAGCACCTACTGGCTATTTGTTAAGAGCTTGCTGTGGGTCCCATGCTGTTTGTTTTAAATACAAATTGCTTCACTGAATTACCCTGACAATCCTACACTGTGTTTCTATTCCCTGCCCCTTTCTTAACCAAAGAAACTGAGACCCAGAATCTAATTAAGAGAAGCAGAATTCAAATGCAGGCTCCCCTGAATCCTATGCCTTCTGCCTCCCCAAAGTCGAGGGCTCATTTAGTTTAAGCGTCCAAAGTTTTCAATCTTTGCTCTAATTTTATAACATTATGGAAAACCGGGAGCGTGTCTCAAGCTTAGCCCCAGGCCTGCAGGCACTTTTCTATGACTCTTTCCAGTATCAGCCTTCAAAGGGCCCTGTAAAATGCATTTGCAATTTGAAACTTGCATGTAAGTGACAAAGGACCATTAATTTAAGCTGGTGTTGATTTTGTAAACTATTAAGGATGAAATGAATGTGCTGTTTACTAAGTTAAAGGCACATGGAGTTCATGGCTTTTAAATTGCTGTGAGAGGGCTTACTAGAATTTTCCTTTCTATAAAGTCAAAATGAGTAGTACCTGTAACAATGTAAACATTCTTAAACAGAGGGCCACTTGGGCTCACAGACATCCCCTGGCAGCGTGGACACTGACACACATCTTGTCCCTGGCCACAGATGTCAAGTAAGCACCTAATGACAATCTGTGAGAACAGGACATGCTCCAGGGGCTTCTGCTAAGGTCAGACATGTTAATTTGCATGAATACATGACAAGAGTGTTCTTATGTTCCTGTAATCATTTATTCACTTGTAAATGTTAATTAAATGCCTCTATGCCTCTGCCCTGTGGCAGATGCTGGGACCCACAAGGACCTTCTAGAACCTCCAAGTCCAGAGAGAAGAAGAGGCAAAAAATGCCACCTGGAGGTGACCCCCATGCCACAGGATCCTAATCTGGGCTAGTGGAGCAGACTGGGACATTTTCTGAAGATGTCATTGGACCTGATAAATGAGAAGGCTGGGCTCCCAAAAGGGAAACAAATAGCATTTGAGGTACAGGCCTTATGCAGTCTGAGAGGGACCCCATATTGCTCCCTGCAAATAGCATCATGCAGTCTAGAGGGATTCCACTTGGATTGAGGTGTCTGTAGAGATTTGCTGAAGAAATAGAGTAGAAGTAGAGATTTCAGACAGAGCTGGAAGTTGGGGAGATAGTAGAGAAGTTAAGTAAAGACAAAAGTGGGGCTCACAGATCATGCTAAAGGAAGAGCACACACAGAAGCAAGCCAAGCACACACAGCACCGTGCCCACACCCTGCCCACCGTGCAAAGGCGCTTCCATTGTCCCTAGCCCTCTAGGAGGCAGATCCACAGACATGGTGTGCTTCATAGCATTTCCTAGTCGGGAGTGAACACCTCTGCTCCTATCCGTCTTTGCAAGACTGTGTATATAAAAGGGAAGTCAGGGGTGGTGATGTGCACCAGTAATCCCAGCACTCAGGAAGCTAGTGCTGCTGCCTGGCAGAGCTGCCGCTGCAGCATATAAGTGAGGATTGAGGTCTGGGCGGCGGCAGCAGGCCCGCTGCTTGAGATGGCTGCAGCTTCTTCTTCTTCTTTGTTCCACCTGGTCTCCCAGGTTCCTGGAGGGAGGAGGCCCACTTTCAGGCCAGGTCAGTCCCACTTAATTCACTAACTCGCATGCCAGTCTTCTCTGCAAAAGGCCTGATAAACATCCAGAATGATTTACCACTTCTCCAGGCATCTGTGGCAGCTTTCTGTGACTACAGTCGCAGACCTGAGATCAACCTGTGAAGAGAACAGGTGTATTGTAGCCCATGCTTCCTCATTGGGAGAACCCACTGCTTTCAGGAGCTGGTGTGGATGCAGATGTCAATGGTGGTGTGTGGTGCAGTGAGGTGTCTCAAGTAGCTGGGACACAAAAGAAGAGTGAGGGGTACCTATGGAGCCTCACAAAATCATCACTGAGGTCTCCTCTCTGTGGTGAAAAGACTCTCCAAGGCTCACCAGCCCCACTGGCACCACCCTGAGCATCAGACCTCAGACACATCCAGGGACAGTTTAGAGCTGAACACTGCCCAGTTAACTAGGGTATGAAAGCAAAATGCACTCCATATGCAGCCCGCTGAGAGCAGGCATCCTCTGTCTTAGTCATTGTGTGCCATGGGAGCTGAGGCTTGGGGCTATGGAAGCACTGGCTGTGCCTGGCACTGGCTGTGAACCCTCGTTCTCCTGCTCAGCAGCCATGACAACCGACTGGCAGGCTCACCTTGCTCAGCAAGTAGTCTCGGATCGCAGATGCCTCAAAGTTCTGAAAGCCATGTTTTGCATGCTTTTCCAGGATGAACTCAGTGGTCCTCTCAAAAATCCTGATGCAGAAATGTTTACCATCTTTATTGGGCCATGAAAAAGAAAAATACAACAGGGCAAAATGTAAGTAGGTGTAAACCAGGCACAAGGGCATATGCCCGTAATCCCAGCACTGGGGAGGCTGAGACAAGAGGATCACTACAAATCCAAACTGCATAGAGAGACCCTGTACCAAATACGTAAATAAAATATTTTTTAAAAAGTTTTAGGGCTAGCCAAATAGCTCAGTGGATTAAAGCACCTGCAAGCAGGTGCAGGGGCTGGGGCTTCGATACCTAGGCCTGCCATGCCAGCCCCGCCCCTGGGGCATGCAGAGAAAGCAATTGAGACTGGGTGTGGTGGCGCTGGCCTGTAATCCCAGCTCATGGAAGGCTGTAAACAGGCAGATCACTATGAGTCCAATCTAGTAGTGAAACCCTGAACACCCTGTA
>NDGN011464708.1:0-12274 GCA_002564285.1 Tympanoctomys barrerae
CTTTTTTGTCCTTGCGTGGGACTGAAAAATGAGAACATTCAGCTAGGCCTCAAACAGACTTGGCCTCTGTGGTTTTCCCAAGGACCCCACATCCCTAGTTTTGTGCTGGTGCAAGGAACAGAGAAAAGTAGTTGAAACCAGGGCAAGAGCTATAGACTTAGAACTGAGCCTCTTTTGCTTCTGACAGCCTGATGCTGAATAAGATAATCACCATTTTTGAACTCAGTTTTCTTTACCTGTAAACAGAAATACCACTTTCCTCCTGTTCAGATGGTTATTATTCAACACTACCACCCAGAAAATAGGTGTTGCTAGGTGTAGAGAAATTAGAATCCTCATACATTGCTGGTGGAAACGTAATGGTATAGCAGCAGTGGGAAGCAGTTTGGCTAGTCCTTTAAAAATTAAGCATAGAATTACTGTGTGATCCAGCAACTCTATTCCTGGGAATATACTCAAGAGAATTGAAATCAGGTACTCAAACAGATATTTATGCACTTGCTTTTATAGCAGCAAATAGGAAAATCGAAAGATGGAAAAGTTGTCAAGTGTCTCCTGACGGATGAATGGGTAAACAATATGTGGTATATTTTATAATGGAATACTGTTTAATCTAAAAAAGGAAAGAAATTCTGACTCTAACATGGACAAACCTTGAAGATATTATACTAAGTGAAATAAACCAGACATAAAAAGACAAATGATGTATGATCCCACTTACGTGTGGCATCTGGAGTAGGCACAATCATAGAAACTGAAAGTGGAATGGTAGTTTCCAGAGGCTGGAGGGAGGGCGGGGGGAAGAGTTATTATTCATCCTATGCAGAGTTTCAGTTTTACAAGATGAAGAGACTTCTAGAGATGGATGATGGTAATGGCTGCACAACAACGTGAGTGCACTTAATGCCAGCGAGCTGTACATTTAAGATGATTTAAAATGGTAAATTTTGTGTGATCTATATTTAACCACAATAAAACAGCTCATTGTGAGGGCATCATCATTATCAAATTAGATGTCAGGGGTACCTATAACTTGGCGCCCATCAAATATTAATTGCTCTGTACATATGGGCTTCCTGCTGTATGCACAATCCAAAATTTATGCAAATCTCTCCATGACCTGTGTGGTAGGTGACTAAGTGATCGGTGGGCACACACACGGAGACGGCTTAGAATCACATTTCTACATGAAGATGGCCACACTCTGAGAAGGTAAATATTAATTACAGGTCGCTCTAGATACTCAGATTTCTTCCATCACATGGCTTTGAAACAGTCCACTTCTTGAAGCAAACTGAAAACAGCGAAGCCCACTGGAGAAGCTGCTGTAAACTTCTCTTGAGGTTAAAATAGATGGGGTGAAATACCTTTCTGGGTTTGCAGACTGGAGGAAAACACTCTTCTTTACCCACGGAGTCCACTAAGTCAGGAAACATTTTAATGCTAGCTTGACTTCAGCCTGGAAGCTGGATTTGTATCCACAGGCTGAACTGCTTTCTGCCACACCCGCCCACCTGACCTTCAGAAACGAGGTAAGGAGATAAACTCTAGGGCGTGTCTCTGTGTTAGGAGCAGGGAGGGGCTCTTTTATAACTGCCAGATGGCCTTTTTGTCCAAGAGTACTTTCTGAAGCTTCTCCCAAATCTAACAATTAGTTGCAACTGCTATCTCTATGTAAGGACAGGCTGCTATCTCAAGGTCTGCAGCTGAACACCTCCTGCCAGACCCTGAGCCCCATTGCACAACTGTCTGGGCCAAGATGGCACTCTACCATCTTATTTTATTTTTATTTTTTATGTATTTGGTACAGGGTCTCACTAAGCAGCGTGGACTCATAATGATCCTCCTGTTTTCAGCCTCTCCAGTGCTGGGATTACAGGTGTGGGCCACCCTGCCTAGACTCGGTGGTCACTCAGTGCATCTGGGGGCGTGGCTGCCACGGCCTGTGGTGCTGGGGACTGAACCCTGGTCCCTGTGCTTGCCTCAGCAAGCGCTTAGTCTGCTGAGCTGTCTCGCCAGCTCTCTGTGGTCTTCTTTTGATCCTCTTTCTCAGATGGCACCTTCACATGCCCCTTCAAATACTATACCTCGGGGAGATAAGGGTAAAACTCACAGTGGTTTACTGAGTGCCTGCCGTGTGTAAGAGGCTCTGCTAGGTGCTTCATGTATTATTTTTCATTCAACCCCCATAACAATTCTCTGATGTTGGTATTGTTATTCCTACCTTACAAAGAAACTAAAGTCACCTACCACACAGGTCATTGGAGAGAGCTTGTTCAATGTGGAAAAAACTCATTCATATACTTCCCCCCTCCTCACTCTAGCCTTTTAGCACCTTCGAAATACTTTCAGTGCTTCCAAAAGCTGGAAAGTCTATGAAGGTGCTCTCATCCTAGGCTCTAGCCAGCCTTGCAGCGTGCTTAGATTGTAGGGAAAGAGATTCAAAGAAAGACAAAAGGAAACACGAACTTGGCTTTGGAAATGCACAACCATGCTGTGTATGTGGCTCCCATCGTATTTTTACAATGTACACACACACACAGACACACGCACATGCACACATAAACATTTTGGTACACATTTGCAGTTGACAGTTACTTCAGGTTCAGTTATGTAGCCTGAAAGGATCATCTATCACATGATTAATTTATTTCAAAATCAACCAGAAAAACATCTGTTCAATCATGCCCAGGTACTTAGTTTCACACATGCTATGTTGTCTTGATACACAGAACTTATAAACATTCTGTCAAGGGTTTGTAATAATTTATCATCTGTCCATCCCAGCAATCTGGGCTAACTAATCATTACTGCTTGAATTTTCTATTTTTTCTTTAGAGGGACTCTATACCCTTGGTAGATCCTACACTACCCACCAGTGCCTCCAGAGCAATCCTGAAGGTTGAAATTTTCTTATTGATCTACATGATGCATTGGAAATATCTTACTGTTCCCTGTGGATTGAATTAGGAAACTTTAGTGGTGCCTCCTGCAAGCAGACCTGGGCAACAGTGGCTTCATTTCACAGACAGTGACTTACCAAGTGATCCATAGCCGAAGCATCCATTAAGGTCTAGGTTCCCTGGTGCTGGAGAAAATTGTCAATAATAATAAAAGTTGCCAACATTATTGAGAGTTTCCATTGTGTGAGAGGCTGTGCTAAGTAGAAGGTTCAGTGACTATTTAGCCTTCTTCTCCCTTTGTTTGGTTCTCCTACTTTTCATGCTCTGAACTATCCATTGCAAATACACGTGTACATACTTGGTTCTAACCAAACTGGCTTGCCTATCTCGTCCTGCAATGCCATAGTTTCTTATTTTAATGGGGATAAGGGTCATGTGGGAAATATTTAAAAATGTAAGTTCCTGGGACTCACCAGAGATTCACCTTTAGTATATCTAAATTTATATTATAAATTATTGGTCCTTCTCATAACTTCAGTGTAGGTATCTTGGGTTATAAATTGATAATCAATGATATAGGCTACTCAGGGATAGATATTCAGTCTTATTCTAAATTGAATTTTCTTCCTTCATTCACTCCTTAACATTTAATACTAACAAAGGATATCATTTCTAGGGTGCTTTCATAGTTTGAGAATCACTTTTTCAAAGACTCACATATGAAGTATTAGCAGCCATGTAAACTCTCTCAGGCAGGTAAGGAGCAGAGCCAGTGGGCATTGCTCTTGTCCTCTCCATCTTCTGACAGCAGTGTCCTGTTGTGGTCAATGGGTGGGCTAGAGAGTCCTTAAAATGGGAGAGCAGAAACCCCTATTCCACCCATAGGTGAAAATTTTTAAGGGGTGCAGATTGATTACTTTGGCAACTACTTGGCTAAAGATGGGCATGTTCTGGCTAATGAGATAAACCCAAGTATACTAGGAATTTTTTTCTTTTAGTTTCCCTTTAACTTTCCAGAATTAAAAGAAAATAGAATCAGCTTCTGGAGGTGGATAACTTTGATGCTTCTTTTTTTCTGGAACTTAATAATGAATAGTTATCTTGTAACTTCAGTGCAACAAAGTTCAAGATATATTATAGCACAATACCTTTTGAGGGAGGAAAGGAGGGAGAGAGAGGGAGGGAGGGGAGAGAGAAGGTTGAGGAGTGAGGAGAGAGGGAGGGAGACAGAGAGAGGAGAGAGGGAGGAAGGGAGGGAGGGATAGAGGAGAGAAGGAGGGAAGAAGAGAGAGAAGTTTAGGGAGTGAGGAGAGAGGGAGGGAGACAGAGAAAAAATAAAATAAAAAAAAGCAACAAAGGTAAGGATGAAAGCCAAATGCTAAATATGGTGGGCTAGGAAGATAAAAAAGAGCTGGGGTCGGGGGGAAAGAGTTAGGGCCACCACTGGCAACAGTGAACTTCTGAAAAAACCTTTAGCAACTGCACACATCTGAACTTCTTTTTAAGCAAGAGCAGCCTCTGGTATAAATGGAATCTTCTTTGTTACTTTCGGTGAAAACCATTCCAACAGATGGTGATGTTTTATAATTATTAAAATCTCTATTTTGTAGAAAACAGCCTCAAAGACATGAAGTCACTTATTAAAGACTTCTCAGAATTTCTCAGCAAACAAATGGTCCTGGACTTGAACTTGAACTGACTAGCTACAAATCCCGAAGGACTCACTCTGGATCTTACTCTATAATGAATGGTTTTAGTGACTAATATGTAATACAAGTGCAAGGGATTTGGGGAGATGAGTCTGGATTCTTTACTTCACTCAGAAGAATTCTTTGCATGTCATCCTTGCGCAGGGGCCATGCTTATCTTCTCTGTATCATTCCAATTTTAGTATATGTGCTGCCAAAGCGAGCACTCAGAAGAATTCTTATCCACCGACTTTCTAAATTGAACTTTCATAAAGGCTATAATTTAAAGAGCTTTTGGCAATTTAAAAGACATTCTGAAGTTGAATTGTATTATGTCATGCTACGTTCCTCTTATGTGTAAGGCATTATAGGTATAAAGGATGCAGCACTTGATTTTTTTCTCCATACATTTATCTCCTAATTAAGGAGATAAGGCATATACACATACAATGTTGTGGTGAAATGAAAGCATTAAACTCTAGCTCTTTTAATGTATTGGCTACTTTTTAACTACAGTATATCCCTGAAAAGTGTTATAAAAAATCATTATAAAATAATTTCTATTTTCCCCATGGGAATTATGTCATAAAAGGTTTTTGCTCTTAGTCAAAAACTTAGGATCCGGTTAATTATAAATACAGCCAGTAACAAGGCCTAAGAGCAAAATGTAACAACTTGTGAAAGAGTAAAATGATGCTCAAAATCCTATAAAATAGGAATAAGTATACTGAGCATATCATAGCACATTTGGGCTTATTATATAATCAAAGAAGTCAGACAACATATAAAAATAAAATCTACACTGTAAATCTAACACAAGCCATGTGAACAATAATAATCCAAAACCATGTAAGGAATGATAATTTTATTTGCTTCTTTTCAAACTCAGATGGCTTTTCCCAGGATCCTTTAGACAGCCATTTCTCTTAAACATGTACCATCTAAGGGAACTATCATTTGTGTGCTCCTTTGTTTTAGAAGGATCCTTGGGGTGGGCAGTATTCTAGGTACTGCAATGCTTGAAATACTAGGGGAAAAGGATTCGGCTCTTGTTCAGAGATTCACAGTAGTAAGTGTGTAGCGTGCTTTTCATATTGAAGAAAAGGTTCTAAATGTGAAAGTCTGTGGTGAGTCTTTGTTCATTCAAAGCGCTTCATGGAGGCTCTGCTTTTTTTGATGATGATAACTGCTTTAGCAATCATAAAGTAGAGAACTAAAAATTTATGTAACATGGTGGGTTTTGACCATTGACAACAAATAGCATACACTGCCGCGAGAGAGGAACATTAATGAATCGAGCCTTATAGTTTTCCCATATTGTTGTCTGGAAGCAGTTTTCAGGGTGCAGCATAGAGGCAGTAAAATCAAATGGAGCATGGTGACCGCGCCCATCGTAAGCAGTGGGAGGGGAGAGGTAGCTCTGCTGACCTGGTGAGGAGTCAGCCTCCTTGTCTTTGGCTGAAGAACCCCTCCAGTCAAGGCTCTCCATGATCTGGTGTTCACTGGCTGGAGCAGATAGATCCATTACTTGATGATTCAGCAGCGTCGTAAGAAGAGTGGCACTTTACAGTCAGTAGGGTTCTAGCAGTCTCACCATGGAGACTGCTCTGAACCTGATATAGCAAAAGTTAAAGAAGTCCATGTGGATTAGGCTGATCTGCAAGTTACTTGATGGCACATGAGAACAAAATCTACCATTCTTTAAGGGAGCATAGCAAAATCTAGCTCCCAAAGTATAAACTCACAATGTCTAGTTTCTAACAAAAAGTGACCAGGCATTCAATTCAGAAGAAAAGTCAGTCAATGAAAAAGGAGCCAGAAGTGATACAGATAAAAGAACTTTTACCAAAGCTATGATAAACCAAAGAAAACATCATTTAAAGAGCAAAATAAAAGACAGATAATAGGAAACAGGAAGATGGAGCTTTTGCAGGCGGGAAAGGGGCTAGGGATACAGGAAGAAAGGAGGGCGGAGGGAAGGAGGAAGTAAGAAGGATTAAGGTATGATATGCCCCTGCAATAACTCCCCCAATGAATGGACTCATTATGTACTACAAACATGTACTAATAGAACAGCTTCAAAAATAAAAATAAAATTCTTCAAAAGATTTGACTGTTTAAAAGCAAAAGTAATGACAGTGTAGTGTGGGTCTTATAACACATAGAATTAACTTGTATGGCAATAACAGCCCAAAGCCTAGGACTGGGATCAGAAATGTACTAAGAAAAGGGACTTACAGTTGTGCTGGAAGTCATGCTGTTTAAAGGTAGCTTGTAAGATGGGGCTAAGAAAACACAATGAAAATACTACAAAACACAATGAAAATACTACAATGAAAATACTACAAAAACACTCAAATAGTCTGGAGCCCATTTGGGACGTTATGGGTACAGCTCACCTTCTTCTGTTTTAGAAAGCCATGAAAACATTAGCACAGGCCTCAAAAAAAAATCTCACAAGCCTCTCTAACAGCACTGACATCAGGCTTCCCCTAATCTGTCGTCTCTCTGAATACATAAAATCACGGGCACCCCAACCCCCACACTCTGCTTCAGCTGGGGAATGAACTTCAAATATGGCTCACACATACATGCACAAATGCCCATACATGTAAGTGCTATCATGGTGCAATTTTAATTTAAAGAGACATTATGGTTTTCAAAATCAATCAGTTTTTATGACTAACAATTACCTGCTACTAAGTGGGAGTTATTAAAAAGGGTTCCTCAGTTCTTGTTCTACTTTCTTTAGTCCTATGGATCCAAGTCAGTATTCAGAGGCAATTTCACTACTCCAGTGACACTTCATAGACACCCACCAGACGTGTTCCATCATTATACAATATATTTCTACATGTTACCGGCCAAACAACCTTTATGGACATGTTTTATACAGTTGCTTTTCATTTTTCTCCAAACCTAAGGAATTTTTTTCCTCTTTGTACTTTAAAAATATATATTTTATTTTTGATTCTCCATTTTGAAGAAGCCAGAAGCCATGAAATCACTGTAATAAACCAAAGGGCTTGTCTTGAAGGGCTGGAACTCTCTCATATAAGAAAGAAGCAGTTGCTGATGGTTTCTCAGTGGTGTGACGATGACAATAATCATCTCCCAACTTTTCCATTTCTACATCCAAAAGATGTAGAAAAAAAGCCAAAGGGTTTATTCTGAGGCTCACTGACTACAGCAATACCAAATAATTTCAAGCCAACCATTCAGCTGCCAATGTGGCTGTCGAGTACTCTGTGTATTTGGATTCAAGGGACTCTACCATATATTTTACAGTATTTATGTATTTGACAATCTGAATTTACACTGAGTAGTACAAGCCATCTGTTGAGAGGTTATTATTGAAGAAATAATATATTATTATCATATAGACAAGCATAACTGTACGTGATGTGTGATCAGTAATCTTTTTAATTTTAATTTCTACATCTCCTTTAACTTGATTCTGGTGAATTTTTAATAATTTCACCTGTCTTTCCTCTCTAAGTTTGGCCCTCTTCCTTCCCCTCATATAATAGCTGACTTATCTTGGGTACATGACCCAATAAGGGTCAGTCTTTTTTTTGGGGGGGGATAACATAAATGCTTTGTGATGTGCTTTTTTGGGGGAGGGGGTGGATCTCTAACTGATCTAAGAGCTGCAACTGAGAAGAGCTTCCAGGGGCTGACTTGTCTATATTAAGAAGAGTTGAAATGGAAATAGAAAAACAGGCAGTAGAGCTGAAGAATGGAGAGTCCTACGAATGGTAATTAATACACTGTTTAATATGTGTTGAATACTTACTATTTATTTAGTACTGTTGTTAGCCTTGGGGGTGTGGTAGTTAACATGTTCTCAAAATACTTCTATTCTAGGAAATTCTTGAGTCCCATCATAGGGCTAAGTCTGAAGCTGCATCCACTATTTTATATATTTTAGTTACACAAGCCAATTAATCTTCCTTTTCCAGCTTAATTTACTGTGTCTTAGATTTCTGTCCTTTGAAAGAGTTCAAGTAGATGCTCTACTAATTCTAGCTTGAGAAAACTAAGAGGCTGATAGAAAACAATGAGTGTCTTTAAGACCCAAAGCTTGGAAGTTCCTTGGTCACTCCTCCTGGTATAAAACCCTGCCAGTCTATCAAGGCCAGTGCTTCTCAAAGTGTGGCTCAGTGACCCTCAGGATTCCCCAGAGACCCTTTCAGGAAGTTCGTGAGGGTAACATTGCTTTCATCATAATAATAAAGTATCATTTTCCTTTTCCACACTCATTCTATCCAGATTATAAAGTTTTTTCAGAGCCCACTTGAGTTCTATGAAATCAGATATCAGAAAGCTTTTCTTCTTACCAAGTTTGTTCTAATTTGGTAAGTATAGTTCATTTTCATTAAAATAGATTACATATGCTCACACGTTAGATAATAGATTTATCGTTATTTGTAAATAGATAAATATTTTAAAAATGATTCAGTTTAATGCTAATATGATAAAAATCAATAGTTATAACTCATATGAATTAAGCTCTCTGGAGTCCTTAGTAATTTTTAAGAGTATAGAAGTCCTGAGATGCCAAAGTTTGAGAGCTTCTGACTGGGCACTTGCAGGGGTGGGTGGTGTTAGAGGTTGTATTCTGTGGTAGAACAGAGGAGATAGGAAGATGCAAATTAAGTGAACATCAGATTATGAAAGGCGTGAGCACAGTGTGAGTTCATGAAGAGAAATGTCTTTCTTTGATGCTTCTACTTGAGAAGTTTCTGCTTCTAACAGAACTGGAACAAAACAAGCCAGTAAGTACCTTACAGTGAGTGGCACAGACCAACTTGTCTTAGAGTAGCCAGTTGTAATGAGGCCTGAGATAATAAAGATGATGCTAGTCAACTTTCCTAAAGTCTGCCACTATTTCTGGCAATCTGAGTCAAAGAGTGGGTACCTGGTCAACAAGGTAATGAGGAGATGAATGCTCAGATCTCTTCTGCATCTGTGGGCTCTTGGGGTCAACAAAAGGAATGAGGCAAATCAGTGACCAGCAGCCATCATCTGGGGCCAAGTTGACTTCTCAATACCCAGGCCCCTAATTTGACAGCTACTGAGGAGAACCAATGGATCCAATGTGGAAGCAGGTAGTATAAGACTAATATTTTTTTTTAAAGACTAACAATTTGATAGGATTCTCTTATTTTAATTCTTAGGCATGGATCCAATGTGTTCTCTCTTAGAAAGGTAAGATCACTCTGTTCATGCAGCCCAAGAACACTTTCAAAGACATGTTCTGCCTCTTTCGTTATCAAATCCCTCCTTACTCTTTACCACTTTGATCTTTCTTGCAGTTCTCTCAAAGGCTGTTGCAGAGAGCACGGAGCTTCAGAGCCCTGGGCTTATTTTCCCTGTTCAGCCACCACTTGCCTTTCCCTGGTCCTCTCTGGCTTTTAGCAAGTATCTGATTCCTGCCAGTTCTACCCAGGTTTTCACTGAGATTTTATAGTTCTGAATCTTCTAATTCTGATTAGATCAGGATACTCCACCTGTCAAAAAAATTAAACTTCTTTGCATAATAATACCATCAAGAGTCTCTGAAATTCACTAAAACATTACTGTGCATGATAGGAAAGAAGGCCAAATTATCCATAGCCAAAATAAAAAGCAATGTGAAAATCCAGGTCTTGAAGTCTAAATGTAAAGATGTATTAAAACCAATTTCATATAGCCTTAACATAAAATAAAAAAAGAAAGATTTCCCATCTTGTTTTATAGTTAGCACACAATTAATAATAAAAGCTAAGAAGACAGAATAGAGGTATTCGAGTTACCAGACATAGACTTAATATTTACAGGAAGAATAAGTTAAAGATAATAGATACAAATAAAGAATGTAATCGAAGTACAGAAATTTATAAAGTAAGAGTTAAATGGAAATTATATAAATAAAAAACTCAATTAGGAAAATTAGTAATTCTGCCTTTTTTTTTTTTTTTGGCAGAACAGGGGATTGAACTCAGGACCTTGTGCTTGCCAGGGAAGCGCTTATTCCACTGAGCCATCTCCCTGGCCCCAGTAATTCTGGACACAGCAGAGAAGAGAATTAGTAAGCTGGAAGGGGGGTCAATAGAAAACACTAAAGTGAGTTGTAAAGAAAAAAAAAAGATGAAAAGCACAAAAAATACAAAGGTCCCAAAATGTGAGACAAAATACAAAAGTTTAAAATTATGTGAGTTTTGAAGCACCCAAAGAAAGAATAACAACAACAACAACAACAACAAAAGACAAAGGAAATAACTTAAAAAATACAGCTCGAAAAATTTTGAAAACTGACAAAACCATCAAGCCTTTTTGTGATACCCAAACAGAGAAGCACACTTCGGCACATCATAATAAAACTGCTAAAACACAAAGACAAAAAGAAAATCTTTAAAACAGCCAGAGGGGGGGAAAAATCCAAAACACCTCCAAAGCAGCATCCATAAATCTGACGCCTGAGTTTTCAACAGAGGCATTGAAGGCCAAAAGAGAACACAGTGATATATGTAAAGCACTGGGAGAAAATGACTCCCAGCCAAATACTATTTACTCAGTGAAAATACTCTCCAGTGATGAAGGGGAAGTAAGGCATTGCAGACGAAACAGCTGGGAAAACTTTTGCTAAAAGAAATAGTGAAGCAAACTTTTGAAGCAAAAGGAAAATGGCCCTGGATGGCAGCTCAGAGATCCAGAGAACAAAGGACACTGCGACTCTCTAGGGTAAACCACGAACATCATGGTTAAAAAAATGAAGCTAACAAGTTAATAGGATATGAAATTAAGTAATAAATAGTCCAGGCCAAGATCGCTTTGCCAATGAATTCTTCCAAGTATTTAAAGGTACAGTAGAATCAATTTTGTATAGTCATAGCTAACAGAAAAATAAGAAAGATTCATTTTTATGTTTTATAAAATCAACTTAAATTCCATAAGAAAGCTAAGAGAGCCCAAAGAAGGATAAATTACAGGTCAATTTCATTCTTGAATATAATGCAAATGTCCCAAACCATACTCAAACAAATCAATATATGTTATATTAAAAAATGTATAATACATCAAAACAAGATGGGCTTATTCCAGGATAGAAGGTTGGATTAATTCTCAAAATGCACTCAGAGTAATTCACTACTGAGCAGACAAAAGGATACATAGTATACAGTCATTTTGATGGGTATGGAAAAAGCGTTTGATATAATTCATCACTCATTCATGATTAAAACCCTCAGCACATTCAAAATAAAAACATTGTGGCAGATATATTTAAAAAAAAAAAGGAAAAGGCTACAGCAAAATTCGTTTTACCACATATTCTAGAACTTTCTGGACTTTGAGACTACCTTGTTGAGTAAAATGCAGTACAAGTGATGGTGCATGCCTTTCAAGGCTAGATCATCAAAGGAAGACAGCTTGCATCTGCTTGTCTTGCAGGAACCTTTGGAACCCATTCACCATGGAGAAGGAAGCCTGAGCCAGCTGTTTGGAGAACAGGTTGAGAACCCTCAGCCAACTGCTGGGATTAGCTTTCAGATGTGTGAGACAAGCTTTTAATTAATTAGTTAATATTAATTTTATTGAGAAACAAATAGCAATGGGACAGTTTCAAAACCAATTAGGAACAGAAGACCCAATGCTATTATGGGCTACTGGACTCTTTTAGAATACTTTGCTGAATTTACA
>NDGN011464717.1:0-15534 GCA_002564285.1 Tympanoctomys barrerae
ATATATATATATATATATATATATATATATATATATTACTGTAAATCAGGAATTGCCCCAATGTAGCGTGTGTATCTTGTGTAAATGTGAGAGTATTTCTAAGGGGTTAAGTAGCACCCACAAGGTCTGATTTCAGAGTTTATGGACTTTCTTGTCCACTTCATTTTTATTCCAAATGCCAAACACATTCTATTTCCAAACAACACCCAATACCAGGTTCACCTAAGAGATCAACCCAGGTTTGGGTATGGAGGAGGGTATGAGTTCCCCATGTAAGACTCAAGTATTCCTCTTAATAGAGCTCCTCCTGACTCTTCACTGACATAGAAAGAGTTGAATGCAGCTGTGTCTATATTGCCTTAGAATTTTCTGAGCAGACATCACTCATCCCATCAACTATGTCCAATTCATAATCAGTTTTATCCATTTGTCAGAAATTGGAATCTTTGAAACTTGCTCTGGGCAGGCATTAGCCTAATTATCTGGAAACAGGAACATGGGAATGAATGATTCTGAATCATGACTGGACACATAACAAAGCTGAGTGAGATTTTAGTAAGAGATGACTCAGCAGGAAGAGGGAAAGGAGATTCCTCTTCTACTCTTGCCCTGATAAAATTCTCTGCACTCTCACAGTATATTGCTCATAAGTGCATGAATTAAATTTATTGAGTACCTATACTGGCAACTAGCCTAGATACTGCAGTAGTGGGTGCAAATCAGACCTGACCTTGTCTTAGTGAGATAGACAATAATGAATGAACTTCATAGGCAGATTGAAATGTCAGCCATGATAACTGCCATAAGGAAGAGTCTATCGTAGAAGGATCTGATTATTTCGGACTTCTTAGAAGGATAAGTACCTGAAGATGATGAGAATAACTTAGGAAGCTATTTGTCTTTAGTTCTTTATAACATTTGGTGCTGGCACTGTGATAGGAGGTCATGCCTATGGATCAAACCCTGTCTTTGTATTAGAATCACCCTGAGTTTTATGAAGTTCTGTGTTGGAGTCACAGCCTGACTAGATTTGGTGAGGGGTCTAAGTGTCTGAATACTTGATGAATGACCCTATATGATTCCCTATCATGTACTTCCAGAATTGAAAGCCCTGAAACACTCAGATGATTTTTGTTTTGGCTGGCTCAGGCTGCCTTAAGGATGGTATGGTATGGTATGTAAAGCTGGGGATTGAACTGTGGTCCCATAAGCCTGACTGGGTTTGTCCAGGCAGGCACTTAAACTACTGAGCTAGCCAGCAAGCCCTGAAACACTCAGATGGAAAGAAGGTTCTTACTCTCAAAGAACTCACACTTCAATGGAAAAACATATGTGACTATGGAGACCTAGTATAGCATACTCTGTGTTCTGATAGAGACATCAGCAGAAGTGGTTGAGGGAGCTTGGGGGAATCAGGGATCAGCTAAGTCCTCAAAGATGAGCAACAGTGAGCCTGGTAAAGAGAATAGGTCTCATACCCTAGTCCATAGGTATAGTTTTTGATCAGGTCAGGAACCCACTACACTCATAAGACTGGTTAGTTTTACATAGCACTTGCCATATATAAAGTTATATATAATTTGTAGGGTTATATGGCTTCCACCTTTGCCAGCCTGGTAGAATGCCCATTCTGTAAGAGCAGGGACCATGTCTGTTTATGACTCTCCCTTGTAGTTCCAGTATCTAGCACAAAGTCAATGCCTATCTGATGAATAATAAACTGACCGAGCAAGTAGCTTGATGGAATTTTGGTAGGTTGACACATTAGTCCTTTGTCTTAGAACTATGCCTTTGATTGCAGCATGAAGAGTGAGTTAGGGGAGGTTAAATGTGAAAGAAAGGGCTTATCATTCAATTAAGGAACTCTTCAGGAGGGATAGCAGAACACCCCTTAGCTCTCTGGGAGGCTGAAGCAGAAGGTGCAAAGTTTGAGTCCAGCCTGGACAACTTAGTGAGACCCTGCTTCAAATTCTTTTTTAAAATGTTTTAAAAAAGGACTTGGCAGGGTAGTATAGACTGGTACAACCACTATGGAAATCACTGTGGTGATTCCTCAAAAAACTAGGACTGAATGTACCATTTGACCCAGCTACTCCCTTAGGTATCTTCCTGGAAGAATAAAAAACATCACACCACCATGACATCTGCACACCTATGTTTACAGCAGCACAGTTTGAAATAGCTAAATCATGGAAGCAACCCACATACCCATCAACCAAGGAATGAATAGAAAAGACATGGTTATTATGCAATGAGCACTACTCAGCCATAAAGAAGGACAAATTCAAGTCATTTCTGGGTAAATGGATACACATTGAGATCACATTCTAAGGGAAGTAAATTGGACTCACACATGTAAATATAGCACTGTAAATAAGAACTGAAATATATAATAGGTATTGTGAAATGGGAAGAAATTATTCAAAAGAAAACAGGAACTAGAAAAGAGGAAGGAGGAAATGAAGGAAAATCAAAGGAAATAAAAATGAAAAATAAAATGGGGACTGGGGAGATTGCTTAGCAGTCTAAGCATCTGCCTGGCAAGTGCAAGGACTTGGATTCAATCCCCAGTACTGCATGCCATGCCAGCCCCAGAAATGGTGCCGAAACCCAGTGTGATGGCCCATGCCTGTAATCCCAGCACTGAGAAGGCTGAGACAGGAGGATCACTATCAGTCCAAGCTGCATAGCAAGATCCTGTACCACATTTAAAAAATAACAACAACAAAAGAGGATAAAATAGAAACAAAGCTTTGTAAATAGGGAGAGGAAGAGGGGTTGAAGTGATGAGAGGAGTTTAGGTAGAAAAGAGGAGCCAAAATATACCATGCCCAGGTACAAACTCCTTATGATGAATATGATCATTATATGTATCTAAAATGTACCAATAAACTTAATTTTTAAAAAAAGAACTGGGGATATAGCTTAGTTTGAAGTCCATGAGATCAATCCCTCCTACCAAAAAAAGGAATTGAGCAGCAGAAAGGGGACAGTTAGAGAAGCATTAGGTATATCATAACTGGAAGCACACAGTGCTTTAGTCGTGCTGAAAGAGAATAGCAACATAAGGTCAACAGTAGTTCCCAAGTTTCTGGAGTGAGCCACTGGGTAATGGGCTGGTCCCTTATAAGAGGTAAAGAAAAATCTGAAAAAATTATGGGGAATGATAGAGTCATCTATTTGAGAGAGAGAGATGCTAGGGAGTACTCCTAAAAGGTAACTGGATGGATGAATTTGAAAGCAATACATAAGCAAGAATCACAGAATATTCTTTTGTTGAAATATCATGGCCCTGGAAATCTAGAACTTTCTTTTAGGAGACAAGACAATGGGGCCCTACTCAGCCCTACTATTAACTGTTGCTGTCTTAAGTAATTCACAACACTTCAAGAATATATATTTCTCTCATCTTTAGCAGAAAACTCTATGATTCCTTTTGACTTTGACATAGATACTTTCAGATAGTTCTAGAATTTAAGGAAAGAGGAACTTTTTCTTGAAAGGCTCCATCACAGATAATTAATTGCATATAAGGAAATATACTTGGCATTATAGTAAACCTAGAAAGTTATTACATGGTTTCTTGGAGTGTTGTGCTGAAGAGTATAAGCACAGACCAAGCTTACCAGAAACAGCTCTGTGATCGATGAGTGATGTCCGCCACAGACACAGAGGGAAGAAGTAGTAGAACACAAGGTTTCTCTCTGTTACCTTTCAGATGCATCAAAAAATGTTTATGGAACTTAGGTTCCACTCTGGTTCAGCCATTGGGCTTGGATAATTGAGTTAAATCATTTCATATACCTGAACTTAACAGGTCTCAAATACATTAAGCAGGAGTAATACTCCCCATGTTTCCCACTTCTGTATTGAAAAGGTCAAATGAGAAAGAAACATGGAACAATGCTGGTCTTTGTGAATTTATATAAACTCATCTAGTAACACCTGGGGATGTCAGAAATGTGGAAGAAGGACCAACAGGTAACCCTATTTCCTGAAAGATGTAATTTCAAAAGTTTATCATTAAGACATTAATTTTAAAATTGTCTAGCATCTCATAATTTAAAATTGCAAAGAATAATGGAAAATAAAGAGTCTCAGAATCATAAAATAAGTAAGGAATAAAGGAAAAGCAGAAAAGAAGAGGGGAGAACATCATTCATTGCAGGAGAGAATGGGGTAAAATAGTGAAAACTGATTCAGTTCTTTTGAAGAGAAGCTGGTAATTCATATCTTGAACCTTAATATTTAAAATCTTTGGTCATATAATTCCACTTTGTAATCCATATCAGGTGTTAGGCAGTATTTTCTTAAAACATTGGATATAGATATTTCAGAATCTTCTAGCCATACCAGTGTCTGTCACTAAGTACTCAACTGTACTGTAGCTCCAGCAGATCAAAAGCAGTGACAAAAAAATACATGTGTGAATGGGTGTGGCTTTGTTTAACTAAAACTTTATTTATAAATACAGATAGCAGCTAGTTTTGATGGTATTTTGTAGGCCATAGTTTGCAAATCTGTGAGGTAGATTAAGAAGATATTTTTAGTAAAGCTCTAAATATATAGAGACTTAGGCCAAAATTTTATCATTCCAGCCTTATTTGTGATAGTAAGACACAGGTGCAACCTTAATGTTCATCAGTGGGGGGGACTGATGAGTTTTGATCATTCTACTCAATGGAATATTACCTAGGTATTAAAATCCTGCTTGTTAGTATAAAGAGATAGAGAAATGTTTCAAATATGACTGGAGGAATTAAAATAGTTTTTTATAATGATGCAGATGATAATGATTATAGCTAACATCTAAGAACTTTACATACATCAAATCACTTAACCATATAAAATATACTTTCTATTGTAACTACTTTATGCAGAAGCTGATGGCAATGGAAGCTGCTAGATGCTGATGCAGTTGGGATTTGAACATAGGTCTGCTTAATGCTAAAAATCACAAATAAAAGCAACCAAACAAACCAATAAAAGCCCCAAATTAAACTTTGCTTATTAAAACAGCCAGAAGAAAATATGCTCAACAGGTTAACATTGTCTGTCTTGAGTGGTAAGTGATAGACATTAATTTTTCTTAAGAGGTTCAATATTTTCTCCAATGGGAATGTACTGCTTAGTAATGAAGAAACTATGCTTGTGTTCTGTAGGGAAGCTAAGGCTAGAAGAAGATGAGGTGGAACTCAGGTAGGAGAAATGTTTACTTGGAGGGATCTAGCAATTTCCTCTGGCATGTCCTTAACCTGCTTGGTCCCTGTTTTTGTTTGTGGAAAGGACATGACAGTCCCTTTTTCTCTGTCTTGTACCAGATGGAGTTGCATGGAGTTTTGTTGTTGTACTGTTGGCCCATGTTTATGCTCTCTTGGGTTGACCTTCCAGTCCTAACTCTCTTTCTGCTTTCTCTCCTGCCCTTGTCCATCCATCTGTTCCACTATACAGCTGACAAGGTCAATGATGACTTCTACTCCAAGCGAAGGCACCTGGCTGAACTGGCTGCCAAGGGGAACCTGCCTCTTCACCCAGTAAGAGTGGAGGATGAGCCTCGGGCTTTCAGCCCTGAGCATGGGCCTGCCAAGCAGAATGGACAGAAGTCCCGCACCAACAAGATGCCCCAGCATCCCCTGGCCTACAACTCTACCACCAACTTTAAGGGCTGGGACCCCAATGAGCAGTCCCTCCGGCGGCAGGCTTATGGCAACAAGGGCAAGCTGGGTGCAGCAGAGTCGGGCTCCAGTGACCCCCTGGGAACTCGCTCCCAACACTACCCATCCACACAGCCATACTTCATCACCAACAGCAAAACAGAAGTGACTGTTTGAGCTGTCACCACAGGGAGCACCCTGGAGACCACACTCAACTTAGAGAGGCAAAAAACATCCTGGCCCATACTTTCCCCGCTCCCTCACCACACATCTATGCTCACTCTCAATGGGAACCAATTAAGGATCTACTGGTGATACAGAATCTTTTCCTGGGTCATGCCTAATATGCACCAGGCAGAGGAAGAACTGAAGCATGGACATTCAGCAATACAGCAAAGGGGAAACTGAGGCAGTCTTTCAGCTTCAGGCTTAAGGTGGCCAACTCACAGGCCCAAACCATGGGGCTAATTTTTCTTTTTCTCCTAACTTGAAACTGAAATCCATGACTAAAAAAAAGAAGAAGAAAAAACTACAAGTAGCACAATTTAGAAAAATTGTCCATTGGAGCACATATGCCATTTACTAAATGCTATCTGTTTCTCGGTGGGGCGGGGATAGAGGAAGAACAAGGGTGGAGTTCAAAGAGGAGTTACCTGGGGAGAATATGCTCACATTCTAAGCATTTTCTAATCCCAAGAAGTGCTGTGGACACAAGATGGTGACAACTGAGGGACAATAACTGGACCCCAACCATTGTATCAATAGTACTTTTCATATCAATGTTGGAAGCAAAAAAAAAAAAAAAAAACCACACACACACACTCAAACTCACAAAAAATAATAGATCCCAAACCCACCGGCAGTAATGAGAAAACATTTAGAGAATTCCCATAGACCATGACTATGGAAATGGGAGGGATAGACTTATGGCGGGAAGAGGATCCAGAGAGAATACTTACTAAGTTTTAAAAGGGACAAATAAAATATAGGCTCACTGTAAAACAGACAAGAATAGTAAATTAACTTTTGTCCAAAATCTTCAAGACTTGGGAAATCAAAATGATATCTACATCAACAACAAAATGTACAGTGGGAAAAATCAACAGAAAAATGAGATGAGGACCCAGAAGATTCTGATTTCTGGGGTTTTTCCCCTCACCTCCAAGGCCTGAAACAGCGACAGAAACAAGTCCTCTACTAACTGTTTATCTCTGACTTCCCGTCCCTTTCAGTGCGTTCCTGCAGCCGCTGCCAAACTTCAACTGCTTTGGACTGAAAATGTTATAAGCGTGGGTGGTGCCTTCAATGTGTTGCCGTTGTTTGATGACAGTCTTGTTTCTCAAGTGCAACCTGTGTCCTTTTAGCTCTCCTTCCTGTTTTTCTGCAGTAGTAAAAGTTGTTTCCATTATTCCTGTGTAGGTGAGTCCAGCCCAAAACACCTCTGAGGGGGCTGCTGCAGCGTCAGCGATATCTAAGGACACTCCCACTGTCCCCACAGTCCCTCTGAACCACCTCCCCAGACACCCCATGCCTTCATCACTCACCCAGAATTTCCTGAAGTTGACTTTCAGATTGGTTTTCATATCCAGTAACCCTGGGGTACCCCAACAAAAGCAATTTTCCTAAAAGTCCTTTTTGTTTAGTATATAGGTGGAGAAGAGAGTATCATATAAAGTGTGAAGTTTCCAACTAGTTCCTGAACATCTTAGCTAATTAATAGGAACTCCAAAAATCCCACAGTTCCTTTGGTATCAGAAACTGCACAAGATCTCATCAAAGAACAGAGTATTTCTTGCAACATTATGCCTCCCATCTCTCCACTCTGGCATCATGAAATCAGCACAACTGGATATTTATTCCTCACCTCACTCCCTACAGATACGAAGACACTGACAATGCCTTGATCTCTCTGGGCCTTAGTTTCCTATCTGAAGCTTGGGGAATTGGGGCTAGGTCAAGCTTTTCAAGCTTTTGAAATATCAACACCTCTGCCTATTTTTTAAATTGAAATCTCCCAAAGAACCTACTATGTAAGGTTTCCATGTATAGAGATGTGGTCCAAGATGTAACAGGGGTCAGAGACCCCTTCATGTTAAACCCCAAAGTGGAGTCAACAGAGCTGGGCATGGTCAGTATTTCCTTAACGCTAGTCAGCTACAGACCTGCAAAATATGTAAGCACTCTGTATATCATCCTCACAATATTTGTATCTAAATTGATTCATTTTTAATTTTTTATGATTTTAGAAGACCAATTTCCTACCTTCATCACAGAAAACCAGTATTAAGAAAACCAGTATTATTTATTGTAAGTAGAAAGAATTAGTGCTAAGACAAGGCAGAAGTGATTAAATTCTAGCTTAATACTGATACTTATGAAAAGATTCACACCCTAAAATCTGGCACAAGCTTATTCTATTAAAAAGAAATTAGAAGGTGTTATAGTGTTCAATATACAGTACCCAATGGAGATTTTCCTTGGATTAATCAGATAAACTGAAAGGTAAAAGAAAAAGGAATCTTTGTTTAGGTGAACCAGTGTTAAATAGTGCTAGATCCTTTGTACTCCACCTATCATCCTTTTGCATAAATTAGTGGTCCACAGCTCACACTTCAGGAAATACTGGGTTTATCTGTGAGGCTCCCTCCAGCTCAAAGGTTCTATGATTCTTGTCTCTTTCTCAGCTTACCTTTGGCCTTTGCTCCTGACCCGCTTTATCTCACCCTTATCTTAACTCTGACTAAGGGTTTTTCTTGGTCCCTGAATATGTAGTGTTTTATTTTTTCCTCATGCTCCTGTTTTATGGAGTAAACTCCATCCAGTGAACCTGGATCCTTGGAATGGGCAGATCTACTTTTGTCAGTGAAGACATAGCCTAGCATGTTACATAAGATGTAGCCATGATGGGAGCCTAGGAAGAACAAGTACTTCCCTAGTGGTACCGTCCAAGAAGGACATCTCAAGAAGTACTTCCATCTCAACACCTTCCACTGAAGGAAATGGCTTAGGGAGATGAATCAAGGAGGAAAGTTTGGAAAGAGAAGGCTGTTTATCCTTTGACTTCCTTGTGGAAGTAGAGACAGACCTCATGATATGGACAGAAAGGGCAATCTATGAAACTGTGTATAACTGCCATTACCAAGGCAAGGGTCCCACAGCTAAGTGAGGAGACTTAGAAAAGAAAATCCAGATCAAAGCAGAGACTGTGTTCTTCTCATTCTGTGCTCTGGTACTAGGCTCTTCTTCCCACGGGCTGTCCCCCAGTTTCCAATGCAGTGGGACCAGTCCAGCTTCCCTTTGCCTTCCCAGAGTGTCTCAGCCTCCATTTGCCTTGGGCTCTGCCTGGCATCCCCATCTAATTCCTCCAGTTTTTTTTGTGTAAATGGAGCATATTTTATGTGCAAATATTTTAGTAATCGTATGTTCTGCAAGTAAACCTGTGTTAATACTTGTCACAACTGCAGAGTTTATGATACCAATAATACTTCCTACAATGAAGAGAAAAACATTTGTTTGTTTTCTAAGAATGTTTATTTGTAAACATATGTATTCACTATATTAATATGAATTTCTTACCTGGCAATAAAACTGATTATATGTGACACTGTGGAGGTTGTTATGTATTTTTCTAGGGCTGTACATCCTAATCTGATTTTCTGCCAAGAAACACTAATGTTAGTGTACAGACCAAATCTTTAGTTCACTTTCTATACATATATTTTTTTTCTCATAACTAAATTGATCTTAATGGCTAACAATCTTGCTGAGTTTTTGACTTTTCTTTTTACTAGTGATCAGAGTTATAGAAGTATAGAATATTGAAAGGGTAGGACATTAGATTTTTCTCCTATTTTTAAAATTTTATTTTCTTCTTGGCCTTTGTTACACTAAGCTTAAAATTTTTAAGTAGAATCCTCTCAGAATATGGCTTCTCTGGCAGAGGCTCTGAGACAAATATTTGGGTGTCAGCAGTTTATTTAAGAAGTGAAGGCATGAAAGGGAAAAGGAAAAAGCTCAAGAGTGTACCTTATCACACCACCTATAAGAGCAGCAGAGATTTAACACTGTAGGGAGACTTTATGAGACTGTGTTAACAAGTCAGAATTATCCTGCCCAGGCAGACATTATTGACGAATAGCTTTCAGTGGTTGTTACTGTTCAGACAGTCCTAAGCTGCTGCACAGAGATTTCCCACAGCACACACCTCCTGGTTATTTGGAAATCAAACATTGGGCACTGGGTTCTAATTTGGCAAAGACACAAGGGATTGGGGCAGTAACTCACAGTGACTGCTTGCAGCCAGACATCTGGAAGTCTCTTAGGAAGGAAACCTCTACCCTGTGTGCTTAAAAATTTTTGTCAGTGTCAATAGATTGGGAGTAGAAAGCACAATCAGCAGCCGGTCAGAGGCTTTGAGTGTGGAGCCTCCTCGCTGCCCACAGGGTGTCTTAGCATGCAGGAGCTGATTGAGGGTGGAATCTCTGACCAGGGCACATCCAATAGCCGGTGGACGCAGTCCTAAGATAGAGAACTATGCCTGTATGGGGAGGGACAGACCATGTTTCTAGTGAGGCCACTTCATTGCTTCCAACTCATAAACAACAACAAAAATCATGAAAAGCAAGTTTGCAAAGCTAAGCATAGTGCTTCTTGGATGGTACCACTCGGCAAGTACTTGTTCTCCCTGGGCCTCCATTGCAGTGCTTTGCCACATTTGATCCTTACATCTATAAAAGGTAGGTCCTAATATGCTTTGGATATACTGTTCAGAGGTCTAGCTAATGTTTACTTCATCCAAATGAATTTAACTAGTAAGTTATGGGCCTGAATCTTGAGCCCAGAGCTCATCTGTTCACTCTTCTGCCAGTTCTCACTTGGGTGGGCATGCAGATGTGCAGGGATGCTTGACAAACATGCAGATTTCCAAGCTCCCCCTGCAGAGATTCAGGTGAAGTTGTCATGACTTGGAGCCAGACGTTGAGTGTTTGGGACAGACCTCCCACCACTGCAAAGTGGGGGCTCCTGGACCTGGCTGAGAAATACTGAGTGGGGCTGCATGGCCAGCTCATTTAGCATCTGTGGGATCATCCTCAGGTGGGTGTGCTAGGGAGACCCACACTCTGGCTTCATATCCAATGTTGAAAGCTTGCATCCTGTAACAAACAGAAGGAAGTCTGAGTTCAGAAGACCTTGGGAGGAGTGGTGGCATTGATTCACAAGTTTTCTGTGTTCTTGGGGCCTGAAATGAGCTATCTCTGGCATTATTCCCAGAAAGAGGAGATTGTGGTGGATAATCTTTAATCCTGTTCTCTCACTGATAGAGAAACCTCCTTCCTCATTACTGGGGCAGTTGGCATAGCCTTCAAGGTTGAATCCTTCATTATTTCCCAAGATTTGTTTCTGTATAATCAAGTTTTACCTCCTGTACTAATAACCATTATGGTGATACTTCTGTGATTTGCATACTTGGTAGATGCCTGGCTTTATGCTAAGGGCTAACAGCCACCCATAACCTTTGTTGAAGGTTCTTTCCTTTTTTGGTGCCACATACATATTTGGGGTCTGATAAAGCCTATGGTTCTCAGATTAATGCTTTTCAGTGTACAAAATAAAATATATAGAATTACAAAAGAAACTCACTCCCTTAAAATATGATAAGGAGAATATTTTTAAAACCCACATTTATGAGATATATATATATATATACATATATATATATAATATTTAACTCATTAAACAAATGGATTGAATAAAAGTCTCTACTGATCAGTTTCAAAGTAATAAATGCACACACAATTATTTGAGCCATTTACTGCAACTACAATTTGATATGAAAATATTTGTGATTCTATCACTGACAAAGCTCACACCTATGCTAGCTGGTTTGCTGCCTACATTTATAATTGAGGAACGTACTAAATTTCGATTAGAGACTTATGAAAATAAAGATTGTTCTCCCAGTTAAATTCACAAAGTCACTAAATTCTACATGAAAGTCTATGATTAAGATTAAGATAAGCACTCTTTGACCGGAAATTTAGAGCTACCGACCTATTTTCTCCATGCCTCTATTTTCTTCTCTGTAAGATGGGGATATCATGAATACATATCTACCTCACTGGCTGCTGCGAGAAGTAAAGTAATAAATAAAGAGATATTAGTTTAATGCTTCACACCAGGTAAATACTTACTTAGATGTTAGCTTTTGGATATCATAATTATTTATTTTGTTTTTCCCTTATAATGACCCTATGAAATTGTATTTTTACTGATACCCAATCACAGAAGGAAAAAATAGCAAGTTCAAGCTTGTACAACTAACACAATGAGTCAGTCAGGGCTGGTTGAAACTGGTTCTTTCTGATTGAATCCCCTGCTGTTGACTACAAACTATGCTGTGTCATTTTTAAAGTAATTATGCTAATATCCTCACTAACCCCAGAGATAAGGCCATCTAGATATTGCATAAATAAGAATGAGTATTCCCAGTTCTTCACCTGTTCTTGAGCAAAAGATAGTGAGAAGTAAGAGGTCCAAAAAACTTTTCTGGGTGCCTATTTATTTAAAGGCATGTTGGAGGCAGTTAACAATGATGTCTTCTCATTCAACATAAGCTCCCCCAGCTTACTGTTTGGCAGATCACAGTTACAAGGACCTCACTGTCCACAGATTGTCAGATGCTATTTTTTGAGCTTTTTTTTTTTGGCGGTACCAGGAAATGAACTCAGGACCTTGCACTTGCCAGGCAAGCACTTATGCTTCTGAGCTATCTCCCCAGCTGCAAGATGCTATTTTTTAATCACTATTGTTAGCAATACTCATCACATAAAATTGAAGTGTCTTCCTCATGGATTCAATCTCAGCCTTGAAAAATAACGAGCATCAAAATATCAATGATAGCAACAACTCCTGCTACCAATGATTGAGTTCTTATTATCTGTCAAGTGTGGGTAAGGCATTATAATAGTGCTCTGAGCAAGAGATTTACACCCATTTTCTGGATGGGGAAAATTAATGCTTGGAAGTGAAATGACTCAACCATGAACATATATCGAGTGAGTTGAAGGTTTGCAATTCAAGCATAGAGTTGTCTGATTCAAAATGATCCATTTCATGATAGAATGATCCATGCCTGTGGCTGTCTCTTTTGGAACAGAACTGTAGTATGTACCAATAGTTCCAAGGAGATAAATTCATGGAGAAGTATACTCTGGATCAGGAAGTCTTTACTAATCCCTCTTTCCTCCTTTTAGCTATCCATGTTCTGGAGGCATTAAACTATGCTTTCTTGGTTGGGTTTTCTGTCTTTCACATTCTTCAAGCTTGTTCGGCATATCTTTCAGGTGCGCGGCAAAGCAGACTTGACCTTTGGAATGCCTGAGCATCTAAAGTGGAAAGGGAAACAGGACAATATGAGACCTGTGGGACAAGTGAACAGGAAACTAAGAATCCCAACTCAGGGCATCTTATTTTGATTTTGAGAGTTACTTCTTTTTTCTAGGAGGCAATGTAAGCTTTTGGATAAGAATATGACCCCTAGAATTTGAGGGTCCACCTCTCAGTCCCTGTAGGCAAAATAATAGCACCTACTGAAGGATTATTATGAGAGTGAAACCTAACAATCAGAGCACAGAGTGTTACTTTTAATATTTTGAAACTTCATTAAGAAATCATTATGCAACACCAAACTCTTTGGTTTTGACTAATACACATCTGAAATTGATGTGATACATTTTATTCCAACTCTTTGGCTATTGATAATGTTCCAAGTAAGCCAGGGGTATTAATTTACTGTAGACTCTATTACTTATACTTTTGTAAATTTTTTCTAAATGGGGAATAACATAAATTTTTGTTTAATGAATGTCTCTTTGTTGATAGAAGGAATTTTTCAGGTCTATAAACCTATGTGGGATAAAATAATAGTTAATAACTTCAATGATAGTTAAAAAAAGGCAGAGAACTCCTGGACTTTGATGATATATTAGTTGCCTATTTCTACATAACTAATACTTATCCCAAAACTTATCAGCTAAGAATTTTCTTTTAACCTCACAGTTTCTAGGTTCAGGAATCTGAGGTGGTTTCCTGTGACCTTTGCATCAAGGTCTTTCCTGACACCATAATCAAGGTGTTTGCTGGGGACCAATTTTCATCCAGGGCTCAATTGGGTTAGGCTCTGTTTCCTAGCTCTTGTGTAGTTATGGGATTGATTAAGTTTCTCAAACACTTTTGGGCTGCAGATCTCAGTTCCTAGCTGGCTCTGGGCCAGAAGTTATTCCCAATTTCTCCAATATGATAGCTTGTAAGAGGGAATGGGAAGGGGGAAAAAGAGGGGGGTGAGGAGGAGAAGATGGAGAGGGAGAGAAAAGAGCAAGAATAAGAAGAAGATGTGGGAGGAAGGGAGGAGAAAAAGAAGAAGCAGAAAGAAGAAGAAAGAATGAAAATATCCCCAGACAAAACAGAAGTTAACATCTTTTGAGATTTAGTGATAGAAATAAGAGTCCTTCCATGTTGTCATATTCTACTGGTAAGAGGCAAATTACTCAAGAGGAAAGGATGGCTCAAGGCTGTGACACAAATGGGTGACATAAATAACTGTCATGGAGGCTGCCTACCACTGATGGTTTCTAAGTCCCCTGCATGACCAAAGTCTGACTATACTGTGGTGGTTTTAGCATAAAATCTTAGCCCTACCATGAATTATTTGAAGTGTTCTACTTTCTTCATCCTCTACAATAAGGATATTATTCCCATCCACCCTTGAGCTCAGCGTGCGACTCCTTCACTGTAAGTGATCCAATGAGGGTGTGGTGTGGGGTTCTGTGTTTCCCATATTAGAACTAAGCATTCCAGCCCTTCTCCTTTTACAGAGAACTGGGTGGGAGTTATCTGTCTGAGCTTTGGACATTGTGGATGATATAGGTCACTTTCAGATCTGTTCTTGCAAAACATCCAGCATGATTTGCCCCATGTTCTCGCCACAGTCTGCCAATTGGATGCCAACACCTGAGGAAACCTTGGAAGCCAGTGAAGATAGAGCCTCCGTCAACATGAGATTCTAAAGGATTTTGTGGAGCAGTGGCTTTGCTCCTCACCATTCTTGCCACTAAGTGAAATCGTTGTGAGAACGAATCCTCTCCTGTGCTAACACCTCAGATTTTAGGGCTCCTCTGATGAAGTAGATATGTTTTCCTAAATACAAAAGATAATTCACTTTGAACAGCATCTAACATATAAAAGTGCAATAAATGCTATGACCTTCATGATTACCATCTTAACCCAATTTCTCCTGTGCTAAGAATTTATGTACCTAATGTTTAATCCTCTAGCAATACTGAAAGATTAATGCTCTATTTAATGCATNAGGAAACTGAGGGTTTAAATGAGTTAATCCAGGTCACAGAGCAAGTACCAAAGTGATAATATGAACTTGGCTTTTTCTGATTCTACCATTTCTGGCATCCACTTAACCCTCTCAATGTCCCTGGTTTTGTCTGGATCCAGTTATTATAGTAAAACTTTCATAGGAAAAGAATGTCTTCATCATCAGCCTGGCGTCTCCCTTATTTTCTTGTCACATTCTGAATCCTTGCTCTTGCTGTGTGGTACAGTTCAAAGAAAGTGTTTCACATCAAGAAATGTCATGGTTTCTAGAAATAATTGTGTCACATCCTCTTGATTTTTTTCTTCCTTGGGAGTTCAGAGGTTTTACTTAGTTTTAAATCTTGTAATACCAATTTTTGAAATATTATAAATGGACACTCTGATTTTTAAAATCTCAACATTCAAATAGAGCACTTCACTGTTTTCATCTTAACAGGGAAAAATTGGCAGTCTCTAAAGAGGCAATTTGTGATGCACAGGGCCCTTGTTTTCT
>NDGN011464729.1:0-21025 GCA_002564285.1 Tympanoctomys barrerae
ATCTCCCCGACCCCTCTGGGTTATTTTCTATGGGATCATTTTAGACATGTAGAAAAGAATCTTCTCTAGGCATAGTGTGGAGTAGGTGATGTCCTACGGTTTTAGTTTTCAGATTTTACCACGCCTGTATCACATTTTGTCCAGCTTCATTTCTTAGAATTTCCCTATAGACTGCTTCCTCTAAGCTTTCTTTGTATTCAGGCCTAAGAGTGGCTGCCGTTTCACAATAGTTACTCTTTCTGCATGTATTTTATTAGATATTTTATTTACCCTGTTACTTCCAGTTCCAATCTTTTATCAGCTTTCTCACTTCTAATGATATTGCTGAAATTTCTCCACTATTTCCTCTTATACTTGAAATATACTGTCAACTTTTTCTATTGTCTTTAATTAGTTAAAGCTTTCTGCAGAGCAGAGATAAACAGCATGTTCCACAGTAATCTTCACTGATTCTCATTGTCTGTTAATATATACTCCTGTTGCTACACCGTGCTTTCTCTATAATTTGTGTGTTTTCCTCATAAGGGTAATGTTTTACACTTCTTTGACCTTTCACTGTGCAAGAAATTCATGTTCAGAAGCATTGTCTTATTTTATTCATGAAAAAATCCCTCAGTATAAGGCATAGGTATATTATTCATACTTGACAGATGGAGAAAATTTCATCCTGGCAGTTTAATTAACATGTTCAGGATCACATGGCTAAGTTTTTCAAGTTTCTCTTTTACAGAATTTTGACTCCTTATCCTTCAACTCTCAAGTCTTATTTGTAGCAACTTTATGAAATAGATAGCTAAGAGGAAAAGAGAGAGAAGAAAGCGTTGAATTTCAAACATACAGTTTAAATAATCTCCTAAGAAAAATTTTCAATTTCAGAATTAGTTGAGAATAATTTGACGATTTTAATGTGATGTGAAACTGCAACTGGTATCACAATGAACAATTGGTCTTTGTCTGAAACACCAGAGTAATCTATATTAATGTGGCAAGGCAAAAACACACTCAATGGTGAGGTAGAAGCCCAAAAAACGAGCATGTATTTAGGTGTTTGCACAACTGATGTTGGGTCTATTGTGTGGTTTACTGATTCTAAAGCACTGAAAGGATTTCTCAGGCCCTGAATCCAAGAACATCCTTCATCTTGCCAGCCATTCAGCTGGTTATTTTTTTCTAAGGCTTTGCTTACATACCATCATGTCTATAAAAGCTTCTCTAAATTCAGACAGATTTAATGGCTTCTATTCTCTTAGTCCACCAACTGTGCTGAGTTTGTTAGTTACTATGTTGTGGTTTAGAGGATGAAGATTTTAGTGGTGTTTATGTTAATGGTGCTATTCGTAGCACTGCATGTGTTTCAGGCACAGCCTTTTGTAGGAATCATCTTTGTGCCCACCACACGGTCTTGGTTGCTACCTCAACGTCCAGATTTGGCAAAGTGAAACAATTTCCCTGTTATAACTAATACAAAAGATGAAAGCCTGCCAGATAGCTCAGTGGACTAAGTATCTTAGGCAAGCACAGTTCCCAGGGTTTAAACCCCAGTACCACATGCCATGCAGGCCCCAACACTGGGAGTGCTGAGCTAGCCACTGAATCCAAGAGTGGTGGCACACGCCTGTAATCCCAACTCTGGGGAGGCTGAAAATAGGAAAATCACTACAAGTCTGAGCTGTGTAGTGAGACCCTGTATGAAATACATTCAAAAAGAAAACCTTCATAAATTACCTGACATTAGTATTTTTATTTGTTTTCTCATGTTGGTAGTATTTCAAATCATTAATTTAAATTATATATTTTAAATCGACATGTTACTTTTTATATGAAAATTTGCCTTTTTGTCAAAATCTATCTTTACATCTATAGATCTTAACTACATGCATTTATCAATTTCCCTTTGTGATTCTACCCATCAGTAGAAAAGGGCTATTGTTTTTCAGAACACTGACTCCTTTCTGTCATTGGTTTAGCTTAGGGCTGAACTCCTCTTTTGGAGACTTCTATATGCCAATGTAATGATTACTTTCAGATGCAGGTTATAACTGGCGATCACAGGATCAAGGTAGTGTCACATAAACTCATGGTTTACATACTCATAGCCAGGGTGAAACCTTCTCATAATTATAGTTCTACTCTAATAATTACTTATGTATTGTCTCAGTACACTACTTTGTCCTGGAAGAAGAAGCGGGGTTGTTGCTGTGTACCTCCAATACCCAGGGGTGGTTCCACCCACTTATATGCACAACTACCACTTGTCTTGCACTTTACATTGTCATAGTGCCTTGAGAAGTGTGATCTACAGTCATCTACACTAGTGTCCTGGAGGGGGTTCCATATCCATTTTTGGTTGAGATCACTGAGATTCAGCTGTACATAACATTTGCCAAAGGTCATCTGGCTGCATCTCAAATATTTAGAATCTCAAATGAGTATACAATAAGAGTGCTTTCTATGCTTCTGTTCTGGTTTCTGCTGCTAGTATCCACCTTCATTTTCTCATATTAATTCCACAAATTTATATCCAAAGAAACAATACATTTGAAAAGTGAATCATTCTCTCTGGAGTAGATTTATCAGAAAAAAAAAGACTTGATTTATGAAGATACTCCTATACAACCTCACTTAGGGGCATGCTTCTGAAAAATTAGAGAGGGTTATAGCTTGAAAGCAGTCGCATTTGCGATTGTTATACATCACTCTAGGGGAAGAGTTCCCTCTACTCAATGTTTTTGGCCTTTTAGGAGAGCATGTTTTCCCAATTACTCAAAGGCCAAGTCCTTTGAGAAAAATATACTTCTGAACATACTGATTTATATTGATTCTTCCAACAAATGGTGAAGAAGAATCATTTATCTGATGGATGGTTGGGAATTTATGAGTGTTCTTATATTTGTCCAAACATTGCCTTTTAACCATTGTGTTTTATTATTTTCTTATATCTGAAGGAAGGGAATTTCTTATCAACCAGGAATGCTTTTTGCATTTGCAACATGAATATATGCTGTTAATGGGAAAAAGGAAGGACAGGATCCAGAAATGCTCACCTGGTCTGAAATGATGTGAAAGAAACTACAGGTCCTTCTGGGGGCATAAAAGCTAGAGAGAAGGACACAGGGAGGTATGCACCAGAGGCAAGGGACCAACAAAGCAAAATAAGCTCTTTCCAATAGGCAGAGCATGTATGAAACTCTGTGTCTGTGTGTATTGGCATCTGGAAAGACATTCCAAGTCTAATGTGAGAGCTGGTGTTATAAGATTGTATCTATAGGTACAAAAAAAGTGTGTCAAGTGTGAGTGAGAAGGCCAGGGAATGTGTAATAGCCTGGACCACAGTACAATTAAGCTTAAGACAAACCTTAAAAGGAGAGACATGGCTAATGTTCCAGATTGGCAGTGGGCTTTAGATTTCACAGTCTAAGTAAACCCTGGCCTTTAAGGCCCTTAGGATTTGTCTAGGGAGTTTTGTCAGAGATGTTTCATTTTGCTCATAGATAGTCTTGGTGAGATTATGTGTAGAAGAAATCATGCCATGCATTCTAAAAATGACAACCTTTACATGAGTATAAATATGCCTACTTGTCGGAAGCCAAATTGGTCTCAGTGGATATAATTGAAGCTATTTTCTGGTTTTGACTTTTTATCACTTGTTCTTTTCAGTAGTTGTACTTGTATGTAACTTTATCCTTTTAAGGGTGAAAAATGAGCAACAAGCCAATTTGATTTTTGCTGAATAAATGAGAGCTTGAGTTTTGGGAATGGGTTAAGCAGTAGTAATAGAAATCACTGATTTCTTAAAAATTCATTGTCTGAAACANAAAATTATCAACAAGCCAATTTGATTTTTGCTGAATAAATGAGAGGTTGAGTTTTGGGAACAGGTTAAGCAGTAGTAATAGAAATCACTGATTTCCTAAAAATTCATTGTCTGAAACAACAACAAATCTATTTTAATGGAGGCCTGGGTGACTTTAAAAATGTACTTGGGGATTGCTGAACATGATGTTGCTACCTCCAGTTTGAATGAACAATAAAATACAAAAATTTATTCTCACTAATTCTCTCAAATGAGCCTGTTTACAACTGGGATGTTCATGTAGATGCATTTGGAGCTGAGCTCTTTACTACCTAATTTTGTGAGCATCAAAATTCTGACAAGAACACCTTCAGTATACCCAGACAGCAAATCCCAGAGAATCTTGACTGGACATAAAATCAGAGCTAAAATATGATTTTATGAATGAAACCTGAAACTTTGTGCATTTGTGAACTGTCTCCTAAGAATAACACTGATTTCCTCATCTGCCCATTTCTTACCAATAGTAGAACCACTGAGTTATAACTCATTGTTTCAAAATTACACCCCAAGAAGTATGCTGGTCCTTCATCTTTTAACAAAAGCTGTTCAAACACTGAGAAGCAAAATCATATCACGTTACCTTGTCTCAAGAGAGGAGGATGTTAATTAGAGATTCTTGTCTTCTCCTCTTGTGTCATTCACTCATTGCACTGACTCTTAAAGCTGGTAACAGTGCTTTTTAAACTGGTAATAGTGCTTTTTGTTTGTTTGTTTGTTTTAATGTCCTCTTAAATTCCATGTGCTGAGATGGCTTCATTTACATGGCCTTGAGTATTTCATTTTATGGTGTGATTTAGCTCTTCTAAGATAGCTATTTTTTCCATTTATCTTTCTAGAACTTTGCCAGTTCTTTTATTTTCAAGATGTACTGTTTTCTTCCCAGGAAGTTCTGTGTTATGACTTTCTTCTTTATTTTCAGAAGAGTTAGTATTGAATAGAATGGTTACTTTCTATGTAATCCTGACCTTTTATACAGTGAAATAAAGATTTTATGTAGGTTTAATTATGGGAATTTAGGTAGTTTTAGGTTCCTCAAACAATCTGTGATTGTACTAGATTGAATAATATTGTTCTTGTTTTTTTTTTTTTTTTTTTTGTGGTTGGCTCAGCCTACCCTGGGGGTAGGGCTGGTGCAGCATGTAGTTCCTGGGATCAAAGCTCAGTCCCTGCATGCTTGCATAAGCAGGCACTTTAGACCTCTAAGCTATCTCTCTGGCCCCCTTCCATGTTGTTCTTTACTGTGAAATATTACCAACTCTTAGAAGTCAAAATGGTAACAGAATGCACGACTAAAAGTACTTGACAGAAGGCTAGAATCTCTGAGGGAAAGAGATCAGGGCTCTTTTGACTTCATTTATGGCTTATAAATAGTATTTGTATAGTCTATCCTAGTGGTTCTCCAATTTTCTGTCCTTCACAGTTACCCAGTGGGCTTAGTAGAACAGATCATTGGTCTGTCCTTAAATTGTGTTCGATTAGTTCTCAATAAGCACCAAGAACTGTTATTGTTACTAAATTGTGAGACTCTTACATAAATCACACCTAGGTTGACAAGACTCTACAAGTCTTTTCTCTCTTGAATATTAAGCAGCACCTAGCATGTTCTGCCCATCTATTTTTCCAGTTAGTCTGTGAACATAGCTTCTTCCTTCCTTTCTGTTAACACCGATGTCCATTTACTTTGTGAAATTGGAAAGTTCTTAAAGGAAAGTCTATGCCCCTTCATCTTGGTTTCACCAAAGCACCCACTTCAATAATTAATCGGTTGTTAAATTAAAATAAATTAAATTCAATGGTATTATTCATCTTTTTTATCTATGTTCCCCTGATAGAAGTTCTGGAAAACACAAAATCTTAAAACAAGAATGAAAGAAACAGAGATAGTAGTTGGCCTGCTGATCAATCTATTAATTTACTAACAATTAGGCAATTTGCTTTGTTCCTGTTTCTTTTCATCAATTCAACTCAGTGTACAATTTTAAGCAGTGTAAGTTTTGTGATGAGGGCAATGATTTAACCGTGTGTCAGGTAATAAAATCATTGAAATATCAGTTTAAACACTATTAGCTATGGTTGTACTCCAAGAATCCCCAGAAATAAGAGACAAGATAGTTTCTGAAATGTGCTGATAGAAGTGTTGCTGCTCTAGGCATATTTCTTTCTTTCTTTCTCTCTCTCTCTTTCTTTCTTTCTCTCTTTCTTTTTTTTTTTCTGAAACTGGGTATTGAACTCAGGCCCTTAAGCTTGCCAGGCAAGTGCTTCTTCCACTGAGCCATCTCCCCAGCCCCTTCTAAGCATATTTCTTAGACCAGAAGAAATAGCCTCTTCTAGAAGTTTGTTAAAAATACGCACTTGCAGGTGCAAGCCCAACTTAAAAATCAGAATCTCATTTTAATAATAAAATTGCATAAGTGTTGATCACATTAAACTTTGAGAAGCACCAAATTAAAAGATACAAGTAGAATTAGGTGCTATGTAAGTCCGAATGGATTCTGGATTCCTCCCTGGTTTCTCTAAGGGAAGTCTGAGAGTCTGGTCTAAGAGTCGTCAGATGGCAGCATGAAGGCAGATGCCACATACAGATGGAAGCACATTGCCTTGGGATTCACAGTCCACAGCAGATTCCCACCGACCAGCAACAGCCTTGTTCACAACAGGAGTGAATATCTCCAAAATTCATGGGTGGAGGAACAGAAAGCAGAACAGAGTCTCAATGTGATAGTGACACTGTGACTGTCAACCAGCAGGAAGCTGCTGCTCCTTGACAGCGTGATAGGAAGCCCAGCTTACCTGTCTGGGAACCACCTGTCATGTAAGAGTGGGAAACAGATTTATTGCCAGGATTGAGAGAAACTATCACCTCCTTCCAAAATCATGGGGATGTGATAAGTGTAGTGTGGGAATGCAATCTCAAGGATGCTGCCAAAAAGTGAACACCTACTCTGATACTTCTTTCTAGGGATGGGGAATGGGAAGCTTGTGCAATAGACTGAAACAATCACTGTGTTTAAAGGAAACACTATTATGTCTCTAACTTGTGGAAGTTAATAGAGCTGATATAATACACTATTTCGTTGCTGTTCATTTGAAGAAAAATGCATCAGATAAATCATATGCTTCCTAAATTACTGGATATATTAACTCTTGGGCCTTTATATAAAGAGTGCAGATGACAGATCCCTGCTGATATAGATATTCTTTTCCTGTTAGTACATTTTCACAATTCTTAAAGACTATATACAGTGTGGGAATTCAGTACATGTATATGATATACTTTGATTCTTTTTATGTACTCTTTAATAAACTTTTTAAGAATGGTTATAAGAGGCAAATATTTTCTCTTATGTAAATTCTTTAATATATATGTATTCCATTTGTTGAATTCTTCATTTTGTAATCCTTAACTGAGCAATGAATAGTTAAGCACTAGGGCTAGCAAAATGCATATCGACAGGCAAAACACTTAACCTTGACTCTGTACATAGACGGTGATGCTAAGCAGAGCACAGAGTAGCACACTACACTGCTTAATCAGCGCTGGGACGCAGCAAGGATGACACCAATGAGAACACGTGCACAACAGAAGATGACAAAGTGCTTATTACACAAATATTATTGGCATATTTCTCTATTTATTATATCTCAGGAGCTGTGTTAAGTATTAGACACAACTCATTTTTTGCTGTTATCTTATTAAGTAGATCTTACTACCAATTCTATTGTCTAGTGGAAAAGTACAGAAAGGTTAAGTCATATATTCAAAATCACACAGCAGGAATGAAAGAGACATCAAAACTTCAAAACTAACACAATTTTGGTATAACATAGTATGATAGAGAGACATAAAATTAAATGCATAAAATTGCACTAAAATGAAAGTTTGTAAAGGTCTGCTATGCCCAGGAACTGTGGTAGATCTAGAAAGTTATAAAAGGAATAAAGTAAGACATTGCTTCTTTTGCCAAGAATTCAGTGTAAAGAAGACCTAAATATCAATAGGGATATATTATAGTAAACTGTACTGTTTGCTGCTGCATATTGTGTGTGACATATGAAGGAAAGGAAAGAAGGCAGTGACTTAGTATAGAGATGTGGAAAGGAGGCTTAAGGCAGATCATTTGTCAGGTAGGCTTTGATTTATGGATGATAACTTACCAGATAATCAGTAATAAAGGCATACCAGACATAAGAAATGGCAGATAAAAAGGACAAGGATGGTAAAGAGTGAGATACTGGTGTTTCTTTACATATTTCAATTAATTATCCACTCTGGATAACAAGCTGGTATACCTTGTACAAAGAGCAAAACAATGATAAAATAGAGCCTTTTCAGTCTTTGGACTCTGCAAAGAAAGTAGCTGCTGCTATTATACTTGGAGGGGTGATAGGGCAGAAGTCTAGGTACAGACTGTATGGAGAATAGCTCATTTCAGAGATCTGATTCTAGCAAAATAGTGACAGAATATCATAAACAAACAAGCACATAGAATATCAGGGTTACAATGAATGTAGGACTGTACATTGAAAGGTGTAAACCGCATCATGAAGTGATACTGCATTCATTGTCCAGAGTGAAAGAAAGTGAAATCTTCCTACAGAAGGCTCCTAGCATAGGAGAACTTGTGGTGAGAACTTTCTAGTTAATGTAAATATGGTATCTTCTTGGAGCCTCGTGTAGTACATACTTACTGAATTAGTAAAAATGCACCAAACATCCTATATTAGATACTATTTAGTCTTCTAACACACATCAAATACTAGAAGACAAAGCTCTAAAAAAATCACCAAGGAAGAAGGAATGGATCTACTTTATTTTAGGGATACATGAATTACGTTTACCTCATCATTTAAGCCACTAAAAACATCAGAACTAAATTTCAAGACTAACTGTATCAGAGGATTCTGAGCCATGCATGGTATTGCATCCTTGCATTCCTAGCACTGTGGAGGCTGAGGCAAGAGTATCACCTCATGTTCAAGGCCAGCCTAGAATACACAGTGAGCTCAATGCCTGTATGAACTACAGAGATCCTATCTCACACAAAAAGGATTCTGAAACCATACTGAAGTCCATTTTGCATATATTTTCTCTAGTTGTGCATATTTACATATATTGTTTTTACTATTTTCTACTTTTATTCACGCTGTGACACTTCATTAGGATTTTTATATATTTAGTGGAGTAAAGCAATTAAGGTGAACATGAAAGTGAATACGTCATTGTGGATGTATTTCTTAAGTGAAGAAGACTTCATTAAAACTATAATGAACATCTACAAAACAAAAATGTTTGAAATATGGCAAAATAACTAATATGGGTAACTACTGGAAATAAGAACATAAAATTTGTTTCCTAATATACATAATAATGACAATCATAAGCATTAAATTTATTGTAAATATTAAGTAATATTAGAAATATTAATTTCTTTTGATATGCTTTTAGAAAATTTATGGACAACCTTTTATACATCCAATTATGTTTTTTGTTTGTTTGGGTCTTTTTGGGTATTGGGGATCTAGCTCAGGACCTTGTGCTTTCCAGGTATGTGCTTATGCCACTGAGCTATATCTCTGATCCCTAAATATATTTTGTTGTTATTGTTTTTGGTTTTGTTTTTGGTATTGGTAATCATACTTAGGACCTTGCACTTGCCAGACAGGTGCTGTGCTGCTGGGCTAGATCCCTGGCCTCCAATCAAATGTTTATTTGTATATGTCTTCCAGTGTGGAAGTTATGAAGGGTTTTGAAGGCAGCAAAGAACAAGACAAAAAATCAGCTGTTGGGGCCAGGGAGATGGCACAGTAGAATAAGTGCTTGCCTGGCAAGCACAAGGGCTTGAGTTCAATTCCTGGTTCCACAAAAAAAAAAAATCAGTTGTTGTACTTTTGCATGGAAACAGATAATTTATTAGTTAACAAAGAAAATAAAAACAAACTCTGAGACATGATAGTAAAAAGAAAATACACCTGTTAGGTAGTTATAGTTACCTAAAAATTCCAAATTTTACTGGCTTAACACAACTGGCTATTATTGACCTTATGATTCTAGAGCTTGACAATTTGTCCTGGGCTCTGTCAGGCAGTTAGCTCATGTGACTCAGGAGTGACACCATCTTGGACAGATTTTACTCATATTTCTGCAGACAGCTGCTAGGTGGCATTATAGCTATCACGTCCAAAAATGACCCAGTGGTAAAGACTGATCTCAGCTCCACATGATGCTGCAGTCTCTGTTAGGCTACTTGGGGCTTGTTCATTTGACAGTGGTGCAGGGTCCTCAAAAGGGAAGATGGAAATTCAGAATGGCTCTTTAAACCCAGACTTAATTATCAATAGACTAAGTTTCAATAGAATGTCTGGTATTGAATTGAATTTTTTTTTTCAGTAAAATACATAAGGATAAAACATCCCAGTGAACAGATATTGCAGTGTTTGAAGCATGCTTGTAAAATGAGCCAGAAGAGAGACCAGCAGAGGATGTGCCTTGAGGAGTCTCCAGAGAAAATAAAAAAGAGAACAATTGAAACAAATGAAACCAATACAGGGAATAAAAATAAGAGGCCAAAACAAATGATGGTAGAGCACAAAGTGATGTAAGGTATAAAACATTTAAAAACTATTCCAGAGGTTACTGCAATTACAAAATAGAAATTCATCTATTCTTGTGATCTTTTGATTTCTCTCCAAACTATCTGTTCCAAAACCGTCAATTAGCTATAATCTTGTATTCTCACCACTTATCAAGAGGAATCCCTATGGGGACTCAGAGAGCAAAGAGTTTTGAAGAACATCAAGAGGGAGAATAAAGGTATGAGGAATAAAATAAGCTTCTACTTTTAAAAATTATTTATTTATTTATTTATTTATTTATTTGCTGTAAGGTCTCACTATGCAGCTCAGACTCATTAGGTTTGCCCTGTCTCAATCTCCCCAGCACTAGGATTGCAGGAGTGTGCCACCAGTCCCAGTCTTGGTGGCTGGCTTGGTGCAGGGTCAGCATGGCATGTGGTACCAGGTATCCAACCCGGGTCCTTGCACTCACCAGGCAGGCACTTAGACCACTGAACTATCTCCCCAGATCAAAATAAGCTTATTTCAGTTGAGTTTTTGGATTTTTTGGCTTTAACTCAAGAACTTAAGAATTAAGAAATTTTAGACTTATCTCAAAAGTTGAAATTTGTTATTTCTTTTCATCTCTATTATATACATGTACAGGTACATATATCTATATGCATGCAGGTTTACATATGTATGAACATGATTTATTTTGGGAAATTATACAATTACTTATATTCCTGCTGCTTTTCTGTATCACTTTTTCACATTTGCATTGTGACTATTTGGTGATGGCATGAGTATTGCAGGCTGACTCCAGAAGTTTAATCACCAGTATTACTCAAGCATTGCAAGTAAGTCCAGAAAAATGTGTTCTGTGGTGTCTGACACCCACCACTATGATAAATATTGCTGGAATCTAAAGAAGAAAGAAATATTTCAATCCAACATACCTAGAAGAGCTCTCACCTTTCTCGATTCTATAGATAAACACAGATTTATTTGAGCTTTGGAGAGAATGCCATTTGAAATGGCACTAAGAAACTGGAGCACACCTCTGCCTAAATGACTCAAACAGAATGAAACTTCTGTTACTGATGCTGTCTGGTCACACAATAGCGAGACTTTGTTTGTCTTTTTTTTTTTTTTTTTTTNTTTCCAGTGCCAGGGATTGAACTCAGGACCCTGTGCTTGCCAGGCAGACACATATTCTACTGAGCTGTCTCCCTGGCTATCCTCATTTTTTTGTCAGAAAAAATGAGACAAATATATATAACTGAACTCAATGGCCAAGAACAGCTGCTTTTGTTTTTTAAGAAATAAAGATGTAAATGACTTGTTTATATATAATTTATTTCCTGCCACACTTGATACAAAATAGTAACACAATTTCCCTATTTATCTTTGCACACTATAATTCCCAAATAGTCAAGCTACCCATGTCAACATCAATCCAATTTCTATGAAGTTTGATTTTATTGTTTAAGCAGATAATTGGATGGTTTGGGACTTCCAAAAAGTTCTGGTAAGAAATTTTCATTTAATGTCCATGAATATCTATATCATCTATATTTATCTATCTCTATCTCTATCTCTACCTCTATCTCTATCTCTATATCTATATTCAAGGATTCCTGCAAGATATGTATTAACATAATACATCTTAACAAAATTCCTTATAGTGCTGTGCTGGCCCCACCCCCAGGCACACTGAGTCAGCCACTGAGACCAGGCATGGTGGTGCACACTTGTAATCTTAGTGCTGGGGAGGCTGAAAACAGGAGGATCAGTACCTGTCCGAGCTGCATAATGGGACCCTGTACCAAATACATCAATAATAATAATAATAATAATAATAATAATAAAGATTTATTTTTCTGTATTTAGGATAGTGTTTACAGTGTCTCACTCTGTAGATCAGACTCATAGTGATACTTCTGTTTTCAGCCTCGCAAGTGCTGGGATTACAGGCATGTTCTACCTCCTTCAGTCTCAATAGCTGTCTCAGCTCGCCCCATGGGTGGTGCAGGGACATGCCAGGGATCAAACCATGGCATCTCCGCTCTGCCTAAGCAGGCGCTTTAGTCTGTTGAGCTATCAGGCAGACCCTAAGACTTTTGGATTATTTATTCTTTTTATCGTGTGTCCCATAGTTTCCTAAGTTCTGTAATAAGAGTTTAAAGACAATGTAAGGTCAGATTCATAACATTATATTTATATTTCATTGAATAACTAATGTCTAAGTTTAAAATATGTAACTTTGTAGATTATATATAAAATTTTAGATAGTATAATTTTTGCCAAATTTGTTTAATAAGGATTTATTTTAATTTATGTGTTTTGTACATAAACTTATTTGGACCTAACACTTAAGATTTTGAGTAATACTAAAAAATTATTTTTCTACTATTTAGAAAATAAAGGACATTCTTTGTTTTGATTAGAGTAGATACTGTTGCCTGCATATATATATATATATATATATATATATATATATGTTCTCTATAATAATTGGCAGTGACAGCTGGGATGGAATTTAAGTTCATGTACCGTATTTTCATGTGAGTATACTAAGGCCTGCCTTTACAGGACTAGAGCCATTTATCTCTAATGCACTTAGTGTCCCACTCATGGGATTGTAATCATTTAAATGACTCAAAATTCTCATTTATAAATTTAACAATTTCTTTTTCAAAAACATAGATTTTCTAATTTGCCAAATATCCTCAATATTCTTTAATATGATTTTCATGACAAATATTTCGATTTTATTCCTGTTTATTGTTAACTTGTACACATTTGTCATTTTACTGGTACTGGATATCAATTTGAATAGAGCAGTAGAGATTGCGGTAAGGAAATCTACTCTTATTCTTTAGCTTTCTCTATCAAATTATAGAAAACTGCCCCATTTTTTCTTCCATTCTAGTGAGATAATTTTCTATGATATCAAGTTCACTCTTCTACATCCGCAGAACATCTTATTCTACATTCAATTCCGGGGTGTTTTCTTTGTCCTGTACATATGCTTGATAGGGATTTAAGTTTGACAGGGATTTAAGTTTGACTATTTAGGATTTATAAATACATTGTTTCTCTTTAATACTATAAGAAAAAATTCCTACTTTTCCTCCCCCTTTTTCTATAACTTTTTGTATGTATTTTTCCTATCTGTTCCTACTTTTATTGTTTTGCTTCAGAGAAAAATGTCTTTCACATTTGTAATTCTTGTAATGGAGATTTTTTTCTGTGCCTTCATACACAACTGATTCATTTTCACATATAATTGATACATAGTCTTACTCTAAGAAAATTTCAAAATAATATTTACTTGAATATAGAAGGTGCTACTTAGCTTTGAAATGATGATTACTGGTTAGTTAATTTATTATAAAACTACCATATTTCTTCCATATTTAAAGTTTTGTATTATTGAAATTTAACAGTTTAAATTGCCATAAAAATAAATTTACCTATTTCTCTCATGTTTCTTCTTATATTTCTAAACTTTTGTACAATCTATATGCATACTACTCTTTTTGAGGTAAATAATATTCTATTCAATGGCATGTTTACCCAAATTTTACTTTTTCTGGTATCAACACCTAAACCACTTTCTTAAGATCAGCTGACTTGCAAGATCATATGGGTCACCCTTAAGCAATACAGTTGACATCAGACTTTAATGAAGAGATGAAGCGAGGTCACATAATATGAGGAATTTGTCACTGCCTACTGACCCAGTTATACAGTTTACCAACATGTTTCTATGGACATCTACTCATTATTTGAATTAATTTTCTTATACGAACTAGCCCTGCTCAGTATTATTTCTAAATAAAGTATATAGTAACTTAAGTAGATAATTTATGAGGAAATTTTATTTACCATTAAGTCTTAAAATAGTAAGTTATTTTAATTTGGAAAGCATAAAACTGCCTTTGTCTGACAGACCCACCTTTATTCCTTAGAGTATTTCTATTGATGCAGTATTAATTTTAATTTTAGTAGTTTTATTTTACTGCACAATGAGTACTTATCAGGCAAATAATCACATAATAATGAGTTTTTAATAGTTATTATTTACAAATAAGCATCGAAATTTCAACATTGACTTGTTTTTGGTGCGCAAAGTCTAAAAATGAGTTTGTGAGATAATTTCCTACATGAGCTGCAGTGAAAATACCAACAGTACTATACAAAATAATCTTTACTTCAATTACTACACTGAAGGCAGTGTGTACACATGACAACATCATGTCCCATTCCATACATGTGCATTGGTACTGCACAATTCTTTCTTTCCTGGCCCTTTTGTGGGACACATTTGATATCTCTGTGGTTTTGCTATTTTTCCAGAAAGCTTTTATTATACTATACAGTGTGTAGTTTACAGGAACATAAAGTATCAATAAAATAATCTATTGAATTTATAGTGTACATTGTGCATTAGATTAGACATCAACATTGGAAGCAACATGTCTATTCGCAAAAACATTTAGTTTATTACCATACAAATAAAGACCCAATGAATGGCTGAATTTCAGAATTAATGTCTAGGCTGAAAGCATGTCATCACTTCTAGAAGGGCACAAAGTTTTGTGTTGTATTTTCACCCATCACTTTTCTGTAAGTCTTTTATATTTCTGTGATCACTGCAAGCAATGTATTGTAAGTACAGCAGACCTATGAAAAGACCACAGTAAGGGATTATATTAAATACTTTTTGAATGCAGCTACTGGTGCATATGGAATGTTTTACTTTCAGCCTTTGCCTATTTCACAACATCTTGTAGCATTTCGTTTGTTACAGTTTCCAACACTGAATGGCAGTACTAGCATTCTGTCCAAAGTGATGCACCACTAAAAAGACCCTCATAATAATTTCAGACCTAGTTCTTTACATTGAATTGTTGCATGGGCTTTTTGCACAATGCTGACTAGGGAGAGATATATACTCTTATTGCTATTTTCTTCCTCATTGGCCTCAAGGAGGTCTGCATTGCTGTGTCTGTATCAGTTATTTTTTTCTTCATTTCACTGTCACAAGAACTTTGGCTTACATGGCTGGTGTCAAAGCCACCATCATCACCATGATCATCACCATCATCATTTACCATGACACTGTTGTTATAAAAGCACTTATTCTACTATAATGGATCTCATCATTCATGCATGAGTAATGCGATGATTCACTTTTGGCCTCTTCCAAAACTCATACATCTATTTTATCTGTGTCATTTTATTGAATTGGGCCTCTTGTATCAGAACAATCAAAAGGAAACTTTTTTTAAAAACAAATCCTGGGGTAGTGTGAGTCCACTCACCACTATATGTTGCTCAGATAGACATATGTTAAAGGTGTTCCACGGAGCATACAGGTGGGTCCAAATGCCACCTGACATTTCTGCACACATGCATACTCCTTGCCATTCATCACATTAACTGGGTAAGTGCACAGACTGCTTCCTCTATCCCTCACCAAAAGGTATTGAGTTTCACAGCAAGCTACGATAGCTATAAAGTAAAAATTTCCAGGAGAAATTTAAGGGATGGGTCTGCTGTACCCAGGTTTATATCTCTTAAGAATGGTTTCCCTTAAAAAGTAGCTTATAAGAAAAGTTTTGTTATAAAAATCATTTATTAATATATAAAATTTTTGTTATGTACTATAGAGACTGTTGGATACCTAAGAAGAGCTACAAGGTACAGTTGTAAAAATACCTCATGGAACATTAATCTGAGTGTCATCCAGAGCTTGGTAACCTAATCTGTACAGTGGAGCCATTTGTCCATCTTGGCTCCAAAGTTCCTTTCCTACTAAGAGGTTTTTTACTTCTAGTAACTCCAAAAATGGAATGAAAGAATTCAATGAATATTCAAATATTTAGGTTAAGATGTACCAACTTGCAGAAACATTATTTAGGATTTAGTGTAGTTTATGAATGGAAGAAATTGAATAAATAATGATATGCTGTAAGATCCTTTTTCCTAATGTATTTGTTGGCCTTTTGAATAAATTCAGGAGAGTGATAGGCACAACTAGAAAGGTTTCTTTCAAAGAAAATATGTATTTGTAGACTAATCAACATGTACCTATTTGGGACTGTCTGAGAAAACAACCAGCTAGATACTGTGTGGTGATACATAGATAAACAAGACATCAATCCCTGTAGAAGACAATTGTCACTAAAATAAGATTACTCAGGGAACAAAGAAAAATACTTCGATTTTGGCCCTTAACAAGAGTTGCTTAATTAAACAGTCTTATAGGTCACTATGGTTATATGAAAAATATTTATATATAATATTTTATTAAACTGTAAGAAATATATAACAGTTAATGTATAAAACAAATATATTTTATTTTTAGAACATTATTTTTGAAACAATATCTTGACAAACACATTTTGTGATAAAAATCTTTGGAAAACGATATACTTGCTTTGATATAGGTAAAATTGAACTGAATATTCTTCATACAACTTTAATGAAATGCTGACATGCCTTTCATATTTAAACTAACAAACCACTTATCATGAAACAAACATATAAAGACTAAAAATGGGCCACTGAGACAGCCCAGTATACTAAGTGCCTGCTTAGGCAAGTGTGGGGACCAGGGTTCCATCCTTCACGCCACACGCTGAGCCGGCCACCGAGACCAGGCATGGTCATGCATGTCTATAATGCCAGTGTTGGTGAGGCTGAAAACAGGAGGATTACTATGAGTCCAAGCTGTGTACTGAGACCCTATACCAAATACATCAAAAAATAAGATTAAAAAAGACTTTTGGATTATTTATTTTTTATCATGTGTACCACAGTTTCCTAAATTCTGTAATGAGTTTAAAGATAATGTAAGCTCAGGTTCAGTAAAAAAAAAAAAGTACTAGATTTTTCCATCAATATTTTTTGTCAGAAAACAAGTTAAAATGACATTTATCATACATTTTCTGCAAAACAGTCTAGAAATAAATGCAGAACATATCTACTATATCACCTTTTCGTTAGCTGTAAGCATAATTCTCAGAAAAGCTGTAAAGTTTTAACCTTAACTAAGAAGACAGAAGCTATTTGGAAAACATTTCAGATTCTGGAGAATTAGTCTCTGTTTTTTTTTTTGTATTTTCACCCATGAGGCCAGTTCTTAGATGTGCCTGGTCCACACACTACGTATAGCTCCACTTTGCAGTTCTGAAATATACAAAAAGCAAGAAGGGGAGCAGAAGTTAAAATTTTTAGCCAGAACTACACTAAATCCATGATAAAATGATTAATGCTCTTGACAGATGGGGAAGTAAAAAAGGGCAGCCAGAGAACTCCACCAATTTGTAGCCAAGGACAAAGAGTGGGGCCTTCCAAAATTAAATGTAGAACAATTACAAAAAACCCCAATGTGTTTCAATGAAGAAACAGCATTAAAGAGATAAACTATTTCTCAAATATAAATGTAAATGGTGCTACATGCACTCAAGCCAGACGATAATGCTTCAGTGTGTCACTTTTATGAGAAAAAAAAAGACCTGGACAAAATCCTGTGCTGATTATGATGAAATCCACAAAAATAGGCTGTTGTTCTCAGTTAACTAGCTACCTTATAGTACAACACTTAGTGATGCTTTTGCTTATATTGTTTCCTTTCTCTGAGGAAACCTAAGATAAATCTAGGTAGCATTCTATTTTTTTTTTTTTTTTTTTTTTGGAACCGGGAATTGAACTCAGGCCCTTGCACTTGCCAGGGAAGCACTTTTTCTACAGAGCCATCTCCCCGGCCCTAGGTAGCATTCTAATAGAACATCAGATACTGTATTTGAAGGCTCCATTATATTTTATTCCTACAGAGCACAAGGCATGGAGAATAGCACTCCTCATGTTGGCATCTGCTCCATTTTGCACAAGGATATGTTTGATGTTCCCAAGCTTGGGCTCAAAATACGATCATATGAAATATAAAAAGGGAAAAAGAAAACATCAAAGACAGTAAGAGGATGGACCAAATGATACCATACTTTTCCTTTGATGCTTCCTCTATTATAAAGTTACTGGCATGTTCACTGCTCATTGCAGATTTATGTTGGTCTTTCATAATAAGTGATTCAGGGTACTGGCTGTGTGTGCCACTTACTCACAATTATACTTCATATAGGGTGATTTCTCAAAAAGCCATGCATTTTATATTAAATTATGTAAATGTGTTTATAGCCTTGGCATTGCATAGACAATGCTTTAGAATGGAATTTAAAAAATTCTTCTACGAGTGCTATGATTATCAAAATATGTCTTCCCTGCACAAACTTATCTAAACCGTGGAGCTCTCAAGCAGCCGGTGTGCATCAGCTCCCCCACATCACACACTTCATTTACTCTCCCCTCTTGCCTCATCTCAGGCAACGGAAACCACAACAGACAATAAGAATACATCTAGCCATGAATTTTATTACTAATATGATGGTGACATTCGCAAGATAGTCACTGTAGAGATGTGGTTGTGATGTTAGATTTTAATCAGTTGTGTGAGGAGAAATAGCAATAAGGGTAAAGAATTCAGGGATCTCAGTTACAGCTCTCCAACTTTTCTCTCCACAACTTTTCACTTTGTCTAAGAGTCATAAGACTCTCTTCATAATACACCCCAGACAACAACCCACCAGACTTGACTACATTGTAGTATCAAAGCTCAAAAAATACACAGAAGAAGGGGGAAGTATTTGCTGATGCCCTCTCTTACCAGATTTGTGCTAACTCCAGAGTCTGTGTTATCCTCTGGGAAGCATGGTAGTGATTGTGAAAACATAATATGTGAAGCATTGAAGCTCATTTGGTCTGAGCTTGGCACAGAGTAAAAGTTTAGCAACTGTAATTTGACTTAATGTCTACAGGAATATTTGGTATCTCTGTTCAGCATGGTTATTCTGTAAATATCCTGTTTTGTTATAAAAGGTAATAAAAGCTTGTGATAGGAAAATTGGTAAATGGGAAATAATATAAAAATAGGTCCTTATATGTCTTCTCTAACATATACCATTTGGGGGTATTTTGTATCCTCTTTTTATATACTTACTACAGGGTTTACAGGGTCTCACTACACAGACCAGAATCGGAGTGATCCTCCTGTTTGCAGCCACCCAAGCGCGAGGATTACAGATGCGTGCTACCATGGCCAGTCTTCTATCTTCTTTTTTTAATCTTGTGGAGCTTCATTCTATTTTAATAATCATACACAATTTGACATACTCTTTTTTTTGGTATTGTTTTTCATATTGTTTTAGATCCAGGAAATTTTAATAGAAAAATTTTTTACTAGGAAAATATATTTCATTTCTACACTTGGTCTATTTTTGAGTTATCACAATGTATTTAAAATAAAAGAATCAGAGCCAGGGAGATGGCTCAGTAGAATAAGCACTTCCCTGGCAAGCACAAGGGTCTGAGTTCAATCCCAGGTTCTACCAAAAATATAAATTAAATTTAAAAAATAAAAAATAAAGAATTGACTCCAATTATTCTCAAGTATCCATTAAAATGAGCTCATTGTTGAATACAATGTATGGGCATTGTAATGCCACCCTTTTGTTGCAGACTTTTATTTTTTTTTTTACTTGCTCTTTCAGCATAAAGGAATTATTAGATCGCTAAATGTTCACAATGTATGTTGTGTGAAATATCATATTACATACTATGCCAAAAAGACAGCAGGAAGGACTGGATACACCAACACATGCATTGCATGGAGAAATGATGAATTTCATGTGAAAATAAATTATCCATCTGCATGGATATATGAAAATATTAATTAAACAAAAATAGTTACAGAAAATGTAGTAAATTAACAACATAACTTCCCTCTGATTAAAGCTTTTGAGAAGTTTGTAGATCTGCTTAATTTCCATTATCCATGAATTCCTATTAAACATGAATGGGAAGAATGCTTCATTAGCAGTCATGGGCCACATTGGAGGTGCATGGATGGGGCCTGGGCATTTCCTTTGTAACTTAAAAGTGTATGTCAACCCTAGAGGATTTGAACCTATCTGACTTGACCCCGGAAGAAATAAAATTTTACTTTTTTCATTTTATCTGAGAAAGTGCTAAGCTTAATGACACAGAAGCTTCCTTCTGCTGCCTGTTTCTGCTAACATTCTGTTAATGTTGTGGTCTGAATCTATCCCTGATTCATCTATTCAACTTCAGTCTTTATTTTGGCGGTATTAAGAGATGGTGCTTTGGAGAAGTGATTACAGAGTGAGAGTTCCTCCCTTGTGAATGGATTAGTGTCTTATAAAAGGGGTGGAGGGAACATGTTTCAGCCTGACAACTCTTCTACCTTCCCACATGGAAAAACACAGCAAGGAGAACATCACCAGAGATTGGACACACTACCATAACCTTGCACTATTCAGTCTGCAGAATTCTGAGAAGCTGTGTTCTGTTATTTATAAATTAGCCAGTATTTGGTATTGTGTTATAGTCACACAAATGGTTGAAACAACTGGTTCATTATGTTCAGAAAGAGTGCTTTGGGGCTGAGACTGGTTCTCTCTTTTGTACTTTTTTCTTTTTTCTTTCTTTCTTTCTTTCTTTCTTTCTTTCTTTCTTTCTTTCTTTCTT
>NDGN011464733.1:0-33243 GCA_002564285.1 Tympanoctomys barrerae
ACAGGAGGAAGGAAATGAAAAGTCACAGAAGTGCAGGAGCATGCCTAGGGAGCAGAGGTGATGAAGTTGTGTTCTTCATTCATTATGAGGTCATGATAAGGGGCATTCCTATAACATTGGCCAAGATTGTCAAGAGAGAAGCTAAGTCACTTTCCTTGTTGCTGAAATAAAATATCTCACACCCAAAGTTAAAGCAGGAAAGGATTATTGAGCCCACAGTTTATAGAGGCTTCAGGTCATAGGCAGCGGGATCTAAGGCAGGGTGGCATGGCAGAGGAGCATCAGAAGGAGGACAGCTCATGGAAGAAAGGCAGAAAGCAGCAAAGTAGTGAAAAAGCAGCAAGTAGCGGAGACAGCAGCACCTCCTTTCTGTCCTTTACGTTCTACCTGGGCCCTATGTCTCCTGGACGCTGCCGCTTGCACCCAGCGCGAGCCTTCTTATTATTCACACCAAGAAGTGGAATCATTCAGTAATCACACGCGCTTACTTCCAGTGTCATCATGCTCATAATCCCAGCGCCACACACTCGAGATCCAGCTACCACAGGGAGGCCCACCCAGGACAGCACAGGGCTTTGGGAGGACATCTAGATGCATCCACAGCAAGGATAAAACAGCTCTAGTAAAGCTTTACCTGATCCCAAACCTCCAGATATGAAAGCTCAAAGACCCTGGGGAGAATGGATAGCGGTGTAGCTGTGTGAATCGGACCCCAGGGATGATTTAATGGTCATATCTGCTTGGATTCCCTTGGCCATTCTATGTGGCATTTCTCACCTCTGAATATAACACAGGAACCTCATCACTTGAGAGTCTTTGGGAAGGGGGAAGCCTCCACAGTGACCTTCTAGGTTTTATGGCTTGAGTTAAGAGAGGAATTCAGTTTCTACAACCTACCCTTGAGGAGAAAAAAGACAGTGATGGTGGGGAAAGTTAGTCAGAAAGGCCTTGCTGCCGGGGCCCTCCCAGTCTTTCCCAATTCCAGGTCTCGCCTCCCAGAACGCCATTAGGGTATTGTGTTTGGACAGCAACATGGAGGTGGGAGCAGGCAGTCAGAGACAGCATGAGCCAGTCAGGGATGTCAGGGCAGAATACGTTCTGGAAGCTGGAGGCAGCAGGAGCCCAGGATGCCAAGCACAGTCAGATCAGCCAGATAGGAGGAGGCTGTTCTCAGGAGGAACCAACATGCTGTCCTCTGACTATCACTTTCACATCAGCAGTACCACGGCACAGAAGCCATATGAGGTGGACCAAATGTGTTCTTCTGGGATCAACATTTTGTGGGCAAAAAACGCTACTGAATGGAAAGAGGTCCTTCAGCAAGGGGCAGAGGCAAAGTGTAATAGGGAAGGAGAGAGGGAGAGGCCAGCCTCGCCTGTGGAAAATTCCAGTCTTCTGCTCAGTGACCTTGCAGGTATTTCTGGGATCCCCTCAAATAGCCTGGGATCTTCTCTCTGCTAACAAGACCTCTCAGGGACTAGGATCAGCCACCTCATGTGTGTGTTAATGGTTGGGTTGTTGTTGTTGCTGACTGTACCATTTCTTTTCAGTGTCTTGTCCCCTCATGCTGAAAACCACATCAGAGTGAACAGGTGTTGCTAACGGTACTAGAGAACAGAAGAATCAGGAAACAACAACTTCAAGTCTGAAATAATGATATTTTAATTGGAAATGTATGGCAAAGAGACTAACCTATGTAGATATATGCAAATCCTATGCAAATACACATGTGGTCTTCACTATTGTCAGAACCTCAGTGTTACTCATGGGAATTCTTAATGGTAGATGCTAGCTTTCAGCTGAGGCTAAGGGCTGTTGATGAACAATTCTAGATTTTACCTGTGTTTAAACCATAATTAAGAAATATATTGATGGCAACCTGAATTTAATTAGCTTAATTGAATGTTGGAATTGATTGGGTCTTGAGAGAGCCCTGTCTCTGATGCTAAGCCTTGGGGAGCTTGCAGGGAGTGGAGGGAAAACCAAACTTAAAAGCCCCTAGCAGAAATGAAAAGGAATGGGTGAGGAGCCATTGGGAGCATTATTAAAGGGAAAAGGTTCTTATCAGAGAGTTGAAAAAGGAATGTTTAAATTTCAAATCATGCACAGCCATTCTAGGTCAGACCACTCAGTAAAATGGGAAAAAAAAAATGTCAGGAAGCAAGATCGTGGGAGATACAGAGGGACAGCAGGCAGCCAGTGGGAAGTGGATGGCAGTGGCTATGCGGGGGCAGGAAGGACGGGGTGGAGCCCAGGGCCTCCCAGCCCTGGTTGGAGCTCCAGGTGAAGTCCTCAGGTCATGCTCCAGAATGTGAGGCAGGGCCACAGAGCTGAAAGATCAAGAACAAAGGATTTTCATTATGGTGTATCTCCATCTGTCTTTTTCTCCTATTAAGAATTAATTATGCAAGTGATCAAATTGTGTCTCATAACAAATGGTTGAGCTTTCTCATTTGAAAGCAACATTATGGTGCACAGCTAGGTGATCCTAAGATTAAATCTCAGCTCTGTCCCTCTATACGGTATGCCCATAGCTAATTCCTTTGCATGCCTGAGCTTCATTTTGTTTCAAACCGAGAGCAGTGCACATCAAATCCAGGATGAAGGTGAGAAAGGCGCTAGGGCGCTGGGATACTGATTAATCCTCATCTCACATTGTGCAGAGTCCTGTGATTCATGAGAAGGGGAGCTGAGCTGCAAATCCTGGCTCCTAGTCTGCATCCTCGCCTCTCTGCCATCCTGCCTGGCTCCCTCCGGCCTCTGTCTCCTGCCTGCCCATTCTCTTCTTTGAGGACTGGGGTCCGCTCCTGCAGCCTCGTCTACCTTAGCACAGGTGTGCCTCCGTTCTGCTGAGTCCAAAGCTGACCTTTCCACCCATCCCTCACTTTCCCAGTAGGTCCTGCTCATTTTCTTCGCAATTCCTCTGCATCCCACACCTATGCTGGTGGAAGAGAGTGCGCTATGACACAAAACAGGAGTTATGGTTTCCGTATCATTTTGTAATTTTGCATATATGCATAGGTGTACATCTAAATTCAGGTAGAAAAAAGAAATTACTAGCAACACAAAAGCCAAAATGTTTCCAGATGTTTTTAAATCTGGGCATGATTGGGATTTTTCCCAACTGTCCACAAAGGATATATTATTTTTAGTGGAAAAAGAATTTGTGATTAAAAAAAAAAAATGACGAGCATACTGGCTGAGCATGATAGGGCCTGACCGTCAGTCCTGCTCCTTGGTTGTGTGTTCTGCTTCTCTTGGAGGGCGCTGCTCCTCTGCAGGGACGGGGTTTCTCAGGCTCTCCTGGCCTCCTGTGTGCCCAGACTACAAATGTCATCTTCGGTTCAGCAGGACTGGGGAGGCTCCGTTAGCTGTGGCCTCTCCTTTGTTTTATTTTGTTAGGGATCTGAATGCCCAGTCTGTACCTTCACCTCCAAGAGTGAGTGTAAGTAGTGGGAGAGACTGGCAGAGCCAGATGGGAGCGAGCTGGCGGGGAGCAGATGGGTCCGCACCTTGCCCTGCACTTGGGGCGGTGCCTGATGAGGCGCTTCCCCGGGTCCTGCGGGGCTTCCTCTGAACTTCGGTGGACATTCCTGCTGATGTGGTGCTCCCCTCAGGGCCCGCATGGCTGACAGCGAACACCTTCGGGAAATGTTGATGTTGCATGAGACGCAAGCCTGTTTCCAAGAGAACAATAGTTCTTATTTAGAATATTGTGGAAACAGAAGTTCTGTGTGTAGGAGGTACCATCTGACTTCCTGCAAATATTTTTGGGCATGATCTTCCATCTTGACAGAGGATTTTCTTCCTTCAGGTATGATCATTACAGCCTGAAAATGGGCCTTCTTGGGATTTTCCCACTCTGTTAAATGTCCTACCTCGCTGGCGCCCCCTTTGTAAAAATAAGGATCCTGCAGCCACCGCCATTCCCAGTTCAGACATGCGCTCACCGCCACCTGACCACTGGTCCCCGACCACCGCACACAGCTCCACATCCAGCTCAAGGTTAACTTTGATTTGGGCCAGTTCAGAACCAATGTACAGGGCTCCTTCCTCCTTAGGCTCTTTGCTCCTGCTCTGCCTTGGCCACTCAGGGTCACTTCTGCAATGCAGGGGCTTCTGGTGGAGTCACTGACTTCGGTACCCCCCCCCCCAGCCTCACAGCTCTGCTGTAGCCTAAATCTCTTCTCTAAACCACTGACCAAGCGGCTTCACGGGACTGAAACTGAGTAGAATCCAGTTGCTCTGTCAAGATGTCCCTGGATTTTCTCCTTAGAGTTGTATTTCTCCTAGTCATGATGATTCTTTTAGCAAAAACTGAAATCCATTTCAAATGTTCTACCTTAGAATGTGGGTATCATCCTTCTGCAACTGGTTTACACACTCTGTAGGTTCCAGTTATCTTGCTACCTAGTCTCAGTTTGGCGTCATTAGTGTCTAGCTTTATGTCGTGTTTAAATCATTTGCCATCCTGTATTGTTTTGAGGATTTTGTTGCAGCCTAATGTGGAATCTCTTTGAGTGGCCAATGGCCAGGTCTGAGTTAAAGGATGTGTGTTCTTTCTTGGAAATTGTTTAATACAACAGGCACAAGGCAGGCTCTGAAAAATCCCCACTGCGGTTTGGAAGGGTACCCTCATCCTGGCCCTGCAGCTATGCTATCATCTTAGGTAAATTAGTTAACTTCCTGGTGCTTTTGTTTTTTATTTTTAATACAGGGAATAATAATTTTCTATCACATAATGTCATATCGCAAACATTCAATGAGATAATAGTCTGTGGATATTTAAAATCAAGTACACAATATTGTGAACACTCAAGTTAGCTTTCAGCAATTTTATGAGATGGACATGTAACATTAATGATAGCATTTTATTTTTGGCCTTTTTCTATTAAAGCCAATATCAAGGTTATTTATATTATCTCTTTCTGTTTCTTCGAGCTTTGGCTTTACATGTTTGGCTTTCAGATAATGGCATGTCTCTTACTGTTTCGTTGTACAGTCTGTGTTTTATCCATATAAAATGATCTTTGCCTCATATAACGCTTTTCATACTGACTTCAACTTTGGACTATGGCCAACTGCTGCTTTCTTTGTGTTTGTTTTGTGTGCTTGATAAATATTTGCAGAGCCTGTCACTCTTTTCTTCTTGTTTTTGTTTTACTGCTTGTCTAGTATAAGCCGTATATGGTTGAGTTTTGCTTTTAACCCAATCTGAAAGACTTTATCTTTTATTAAGGGAACTTAAACCATTTATATTTACTGTCATAACTGATATGTTTGATCTTATCCTGTCTCTTTGTTTTATGCTTTCTCATTTTTGTGCTTTGTTGGACTTCTCCTATATGGGCTGGCTTATCTGCTTTTTTCCTTCCAGTGATTTAAAAGCTGAATCTCTGCTTTTGGCCAATCCTACGTGAACCTGAACAACAACAAAAAAAAGATCCCTGAGCTCTTACAATAGCAGAAGGGCAGTGGTGGGTGGGCAACCAGGCTGCTGAGTGGGAAAGTCAACACAATCAGCTTTAAACTCCCGGGCATAGCGATAGCTGTTCCTAGGGCCACCTTAGCTAGCCATGTAAAGCCCAAGTACTGTGGTCCTTTGTCACCTTCCTGTGCTTCACATGTGAGTCTGTGCTTTCCAATCTTGGCCCATCTGCTCTGAAACTAAAGTACCTTTGCTTTTTAGGCTCATCTAACCACACAGAGCATGTCCAGATAGGACAGCTTCCTAAATAGCTTTGGCTTGTACTGTTTCCTCATTGCCTAGGAAGACTTGTGAGGTCTAGTTGGGTGTGTGTGTGTGTGTGTGCGTGCACACACATGCATGGATGCATGTGTGTGTGAGAGAGACAGAGAGAGAGAGGCAGAGAGAGAGATAGAAACAGAGTCAGAGAGAGACAGAGAGAGAAAGAGATATAGAGACAGAGACAGAGACAAAGAGAGATGGAGAGACAGAGTCAGAGAGAGAGACAGAGACAGAGAGAGAGACAGAAAGACAGAGAAATGGAGAGACTGAGAGACAGAGCATGCTGCTCTCTGGCGGCTGCTACTCCATATTCTCCCATAGACAGGACCATGTAGCAGAACTCACAGGACAAGCCTACCTGGCTTCATGTTCCAACCCTGTTCCATGTAGCTCTGTACGATTAATGTCCTGGAAAAAGACTTTCCCACAGAACTAGCACGTCTTCATTTGTGCTGCACATATCCTAATATCCGTCTGTGTCAGAGTAGGGGCAAGTGAGATCTTGAGGAAAGTACAAGAGCAGCTTAGCTGAGTGGGTATCAGGGTATTTTTAATAAATGAACAAATAGAAAATACAGTAGGGAAGAAAGGAAGGATTCAATTTTAAAAGTAGATGATGCTTTTTTTTTAAATCAAGTTAAGAGTGTTTCCTCCTGAAAGATTAAAGTATATTTCTCACCGGCACTCACAGCCACTTCAAATGACCCTCCCCTGCCGCTCCCCCACCTCTGAGTGCAAAACATTCCATGTGCAGACAGCATCTTCATTCATATTGGCCTGCCTTGCAAGGCCCACAGGCCTAGGGCAAATTTATTAAAGTGGAGTCTATTTATTCAATTTATTAAACAGGAATATTTGAAGGGTTTTCATTTGGAGGAGTGAGCTGATTTATTCTGTTTGGCTTTTGAGGGCAATACTCACTCCAGAGGGTAAAAGTTACAGAAAGGCTGGTTTAAGCTCAACCTAAAATATAACAAAAGGTGTGTTGGAAGAGGGCTCTTCCATTTGTTCACCTGACATGCATTCATCAGTCAGGAATCAGAGAAGATCCAACCGCCCTTTACGTAGCTCTTCCTTTGGGACATGGTAGTGGCTTCTCTCAGATATTTCAATATTATACACTTCTGTTCCTATGCAAATCATTGTGTGTAGAGTTATTCCATTCTATAGATACATTATCCCATTTATGCAGCTATTGCAAATTGAGGCTCAGAGGTACATTGTACAGATTGAACAGTGACTGGCATATGATTGCATGTGGCTTAAACTCAAATCTCTCTGTTCTTTAGGGAATTCATTCTTTTTCTACTTGATTCTGATATCTGAAAAAAGGTCAGGCAGAAAGGAACTCTTCTCCTGTCCATCAATGGCCTCCACTCACCAGGTTTCTGGGAGGACTGAAGAAATGAAGTTGCCCTCTTCTATCACACTTTTGTGTCTGTGTACCTGTGGATCCTGCAGCCTGGAAAATACCTGTGTCTCCATGCCCACAATTCTTCACAGCTCTTATAACTTTCCTATATCTTTTTTTTTTCCAGCTGGCTCAGCCCACCCTGGGGACAGGAGTGGCATGACATGTGGTGCCAGGGATCAAATTGCAGTCCCTAAGCTTGCCTAAGCAGGCACTTTAGTCCACTGAGCTATTTCGCTGGCCCCACCCTATATCTTTTTTAATGTAGCTCAGATCCCCTTTCTTCTGGGAAATATCACGCACATCACGTTGGACACCTTGATTGTTTCTCCAACCAGACATTGTGCTCCCTTTAAACTCTTCCCTGTGGCTCCAGCACCATCCCCAACATGTGTTCCACTTAATAAGTACCTATCTATGGAGAAAGCACGTAGCATTGTAAATGCTTTATACGTGGTGCTTTTCACTTTCTTGAGGCAGGAGACACTGGATAATTATCTTATTCAAACCTAGCACTCCTCCCTGCAGGAAGTCATATCATGTGAGAGGCACCCTGAGAACTGAGCCGTGCATGCTGCTGGTCAAGGTGAGCACTCTGACACGGTGGTTTCTGCAGGCTGACCCTGCTCATCAGCACTGAGGTCCCCTTGGCCCTCCAGGAGGAAGGTGGAGCCCCATCGCTGCAGGTGGTGGCTGCCTCTTACCTGGTCAGCAGAAAGTTCTCTTGCACTCACAGGGCAGAGGCAAGGCTGGCTGATAGATTGACGAGTGCAGAGTAGCACACAGAGTAACAGTAAAACAGAACGATCATGCATTTCCTAATGGCCTCCTTCACAGCTGTGTACACTGATTTAATCTTTGCAAAGCACTCTATTGTTTATGAGGCCTCTGGGTACAATTTTATGCCTGACTGAAGAGGTTGCTAATAGCTGCCATATTTGTGTTTAAGGACCTGCAAAGGATTAAATGAAGTATTTTAGAGCAATGAGCCATAATAAACTAATAATATATTGGAAATAATAAATGTTTTTTAGCCAATAATTAACTACAAATCTGGTGAACTTTAAATGACAAAAAGTACTAATTATAAATACAGTTGCTCCATGCATCCCTCTGTAGCAGCAGAAACAAGAAAGGAGTAAAAGACGCAGGGCCATTTGGTCATCAAGGGTGACTGCATGGTCCCCGAACTCTTCCCTTGGCATTGCCGACAAGAACATTGAAGTCACTTAGTGAATTGCTGGGTTTCATTTCCACCTTATGGGGATGAATAGAAACTCGGGCCTAAGCGAGCTTCTCAGACGGGCGATTTCCTTTACTAGTTATTTTCCAGGCTGAAGATTTCTGATGCTTGGGTTGCTAGAGGAATCCCCCAAAGGATGCTGGAGAAAATGGCTGGTACTTAGGGCAAGGAATTCGTGCTTCAGTGAACTGCACAGTCAGTCAGGTTGTCTCACTCATTGGATGAGTAACCCACGGCAGAGGCGCAGCGCAGGGCTAAGGTCGGCGAGGATGGCTCCAACACCCAAGCTCTTCTCTCCAGAACCCCCACATCTCTTTGACTTGTCCTTTATATGATGTGCAAGGGATTGTTTTCCTTCCTACACTGAAAAAAATATATTTCCATGCTTTCCCCAGCAGCAGTTCTTTCTATTCTCATGAGGAATACATAACAAATTAAGTTTAGACCACATTTTTAAAACTCAAGACAACAATTTAAGTCACATATGATTCTGCCATCCGAGTAAGTCTTTGTCAACTTTCTGTTGCATTTCCTTCAAGAATTTTCTCCCATGAAATGTAATAAAATGACAGGGTTATACCTTATGACTTCTCAGTAATGCAACTTTAAATAAAGTTCATCACATGATGTCATTTCATCTTCTCTAGTATTATGCTATAATCACCTAATATTCCATAGCATATAGCCCATGTTGGTGAATATTTTGTCTTTTCTAATTTTTGTCTTAAAATAAAACAACAAAAATCAAGTCTCATACAGGGCCAGACATCCCATGTGTTTGAAGAATGAGAAAATTAATTTTTGCATGCATTTCTCATTACCAAATTCCCCCTAAAATAACTTGCTGGATGAAAATATTTGAATTGGCAAATTTCTTGATATACAGTCCCAACTTGTGTTCTAAAAGGACATTAATAATTTCTAGTATGTGGTAGGCATGTATAAATTCTGGAACCTATTTTTTTTAAGTTGCTTAGTTCTTAATATGCTTGCATTTATCTTCCTCACAGTTATATAAATTGAATGAGACATAGTTATCAAGACTCATTTCTGAGAAATTCACCACTTAATGAAAAAACAATACAGTAACATTATAGCTAGCATTATTGAGGATGCTTTCATGTACTGTGAACTCTTCCAAGAATTTTATATGTATTAATATTTAACATCTTGATAGTCCACAAGGCAGATCCTAATACTTTTAGTTGCTCCCAGTGGCCCAAGGCCCAGTGGCAGCCTTAGAGTGGGACCCACTCTGTTCCACACTTAGTGGCTATAGCAGGTCTGAACTCCACAATCAGACAAAGAATTCATCACATTATGGTGTGGTGTTTGTTCTGAAAGAAGAAAGTAAATCAAAGAACAAAGAGGACTCTGTCTGAAGGATTCAATGAAAATATTATAGAATATTTCAGGAAAAATTGGCATTTGCCAGAAAGAACATGGGATCAGCAAATATCAAATACAGACTACAAAATCAGCTTGGCAGAGGAGGGCTCAGGAAACATCAAAGGACCTGAGGGCCGGAAAAGCAGTAGGTAGACTCTGGAGCTGCCTGGGCTCTGGAGTCACAGTGCCAAGTCCCAATGCAGTGCTTTCGATGGCGAGCTATTTGACCTTACATGTTCACTGGGCTAGCAGTGTGCTTGTCCCAGAAGAAAACACTCATCTATACCCATTCTTGGTGGCAACGATGGCAAGGGTAGTAGAAGTCATAGATCTATAGTGGGTGTGGTGGTGAGAGTGAGAATGGGTGGTCCATGGTAAGAGTAGAGGTGGCGACCGTGGAGGCAAGGTGAGAGAGGATGGACGTACCCAAGGCTGTGTTACTGGTGGTGACTGCAGGCAAGACAGCTAATACATCAAATGCAGGAGATGAATAGAGTATGGATTTTGGCGATTCCATGATGACAGATGAAGAAGAACAGAAGACACTGCCTGCCAGTTCATTAAGTTTGGCCCTTTTATTGGAGACAATGGAAGAAGGAGGAAATCGTAAGCAGGAAAGTGATGTGTTCTAATTCAGCATGAAGAGCTATTTTAGGATAAGAGTCACTCATATCTTGTCATCTAGACATTTACCTACTTCACATATAACTGAGGTCATATAGGATTTGGAACAAAGAGCAGCCATGCTTCAGAGCATAACAGCGCAACCCGGAGTAAAGCTGAAGCAGGTCCAGGTAAGCATGGTGTCCCTTGTAAGCAGTCAGCACGATGTCCATAAAGCACCCCTGGATGGCTTTAAGCATAGGAAAGTGAAACAATCAAATTGGTCTTTCAAAACATCCTTTTGGTTACTGTCCAGACATTGAATCTTGGAGTGTGGAAGAGAAGTAGCAAAAATTGGAGGAATCTGCTGTGAGTCTACTGTTTTAGCCTAAGAGAGAAGCTTCTCTCTGGATTAAAGAAAATGGACTGAGAAACCTGGAGGAGGTACATTTGAATTTTGTGGTAGACCTGATGGTTGTGCAAAAGGGGATAAAGGAGCCAGGCAGCAACTCTGGTTTTCTGACTTAAGCAGCACTCAGGTGGAGAGAGACCCCTTTTTTGAGGTGGGGGTTATGGGGAGAAGTACGTGTTTGGGGCTGTGATGAGGCATTTGATTTGTTCACTGAATGATGAGGTGATTCTGCCACGGATCAGGGCATATTCGTGGCTCCTCCGTAGGAGGAGATAGGAAGATATAAGGAGGAAGGTGTGCGGAGCTCTGAAATAGGGAAAAAGACAAGATCTCTGTTAGCTATTATGTGCAGCAATAACCCTTGCTGTGTTTATTGCCCATTTAATAGAGTGTACATTACAACCCACAGTGATAATCAAGAGATGGAGGAAGCCAAATAAGATGTGGAGATACCATAGGTGGAAAATTTATTCCCCTGTGAAAAGGCTCGAGTCTATTAAAATGGCTTTGGGATGAGTCTCAGCCCCTGCTTTCCTCCATCTCTTCTTCCTTCATCCCCAAGGGAGAGCACAGATGTTTTTGAGCCAGAATGGTCGTAGGCAGAGAGCCATTCTGAAAAGATGAGTACCTTACCAAGGAGAAGTAATGAATTACCTCAGGGTGCTAGTGCCAGTTATTTCACCTGAGGAGGAATGGTACACTAGGCATTGAAAATCGTCACAGATCTTTCATACCAATGGTCATAACACTTCTTTATTCTAGATTAACCATATTAAATTTTGATGAAATTCTTCAGTTCTCTAGCTTCAATTTGCTCGTCGGTAAATGAAGGTCATAATAACATCTTTGCAGAGTTATGATCACAATTAAGTGAGAAAACATTTGTCACTTGTGCCAAGTGTATTGACAGCAGCATAGTAAATATTAATTCCTTCCTCTTTCTTTCCTTTCTTTCTTTCCACACTTTATGGAGTCAGCCTTGACCACAAGCACTAGTGACCTTGAGTTGTGTTTCAGTGTGTGCACGTGCAGGTGGGACCTGGGTGTAGAATCACTCACTTCTTGGGCCTCATGCCTCCAGATGGCAAGAGTGCCCAGGATCATGGCGACTGCTACTGGATGCCAGCACGTGTGGGTAGCCACGTGGTCCTCCCTGTGTGCTCTCAGGAGCGTGTCTGCATTCAGGTGTCCTTTGGAAACAGCAGCATCTGGTGGCTGCTGCCTAAGCGATAACCCGGCTGCAGGCTTCAGGGGGAGCAAACCACAACATCTGTGTTTCCCCAGCAAAGCAGCAGGGCTATTAAAATAGCTCTGAGGCACGATCTATCACAGCACAGTCTCCCTTGTTTGTAGGGGCTGTGACTGAAGAACCGAAGATCTGGAAAGAGCTGGAATGCGGATGGGAGATAAGAAGCAGGATTTCAGAGATTTAGTTCTGTGCGCAGGCCCATTGGTAACTTGCTGGTTGATACTGGGCACGTCACGGAGATGCTCTGGGCACCTGATCTGAGAGCTCCCAGTGGTGGTGTGTGGCTCACAGGAATGACGACTGTTCGGAAATAGGTAGAGCTGGCGGGAGAAGTCTCTGTTTATGTGACATTAGCAAAGCCATTCAATTATCCTATGACTTAGCCTTCTATTTTCACTAGTGCTTGTGGTCAAGGCTGACTCCATAAAGTGTGGAAAGAAATATCAAGGATGTGATAGCAACCCTAGGGGCGACTGTGAAGAGCTGAGATGCTGATTTGGGCCATGCCTCTGCAGTGCCACAGTGTCAGGGGCCTTTCCACTCCTGGAGCCTGATGGTGGATGCGGTCAGTGTGCAACCGCAGTGCGATTTGGTCTGAGCACAGGGCCTCAAGCCACAGTGACATCGTTAGCAGGCATGGTGCGTCTGTCACTCCCACCCCACACCAAGCCATACTAATTTCTCTTAGGCTTCCTGCCCAGCTGCTGAACCATGTTTCCCTAACACTGGGCACCAATGTCCCTCCTGAGCCTTCTGCAAAGAGAACTAGAAAACTCCCCCAGTGAAAATGAACCCAAACCTCCCAGACCTAACAAAGGATGGAGCCCAGAAACTTGCATGCAGGCCATCCTGTAACCTGCAGGACACTTTATGTGGCCCCTGCCGGAGATCGAGGCTGGCCTTAGCCTGGACAGCCATACCTGACCTCTGTGTCCTTTGTGCTTCTGTATCTATTAGACTCCTAACCACGGCTTTCACTATTTTACATATACAGCAGTCAGATGCAGCATCATGTATGTGTATGTGTATGTATATTTGTAAGACCTGTATATACCTGTGTGTATGTCCACAGTTTGATATATAATATTTCCTCCACAGACTCAAGTATTCCAAGAGTCAACAGTAGTTGCTGGATCCCTTTGTGTCTTTGTATAAATAATCTATTGTTGGGAATCTAGTATTAATGAAGATTTGAAGAATGAATGCAGAGCCAGGGAGGTAGCTCAGTGGTATTTAAGCATCTGCTCTGGAAGCTCAAGGTCCTGAGTTCAACTCCTGGTACAAAAAAAAAAAAAAATCCTGGTACAAAAAAAAAAAAAAGATGATGTATCTAACTCTGTAATAATTATTTATTATTACCATGTTCAATAGGAAGTCAGCACAAATTTTCCTTTCTTGTTACTTAGCCTATCTATACTTTATTTTCCAAATGAGACTGGTTGAGTTCTCTTAATGGATGAATAAGCCTAGGGGAGGTACAAGTTGTATTTCCTTAAAACTTCCCTTTGTATTTCAGACTAGCATTCCTTGCCTTAGCATGACATTGTGGAAAAAACTATGGGAATTTGTGGCCACCTAAAATCACAGCATTATTATTATCGTGTTTATCACTATACTTGAAGTTGTTCAAAGCGGCTTCATACTTTCGCAGTTTGTATCCTAATGCATTAAACCACAAAAGATTCTAATTCATCTTCTTCTGTTTGGGATTTTAAATAGGTTAATAGAATGCAAATAGCAGTCACTTCTTTTGCATTTTGTTACAAATACTGTATACAGATTTTGCTATGCTGTTTGGGCAAAATGTAATGAAATGTAATTTAATATATTTTTAAGCACATGAGATTGTTCCTGAGGGCTTTACAGCCGTGGTCCTAAACTGTGTTGAACTGTAGCTGAAACAAGTCTGGACAGAGTGAGCTTCTCTCCTCATTTCACTGGCCTCTCTTAGTTTGATGGCTTCTTGCCATCCATGCCAAATGATGTTTTGAGTTTCATGTGGTTAGGCCAGGCTATAAATGAATTTGAAAATATTCAGGTCTCCTTATGAGAATATATTGCTGCTTCCATTTTTAGCCTACTCTTCAATTCACCAACTCTTCTGTTTACTTATTAATTCACTAGACTCATTCACCCATTTATTTATTCAGCTCTATGTCTGCTGTATGTGCCTGGCATTAATCTCCTCATTTTCTTACTTTGTTCCCAGACACCTAAGCTGCATGGTCCTGGAAAACCCACTTAAAGAGAGCCTGGGTCATTGCCAGGCTTCTAGAAGGGGCTGCACACATGGGAGAAGGGGCAGCTGCATGTTGTTCGCTCTTTTGTAGCAAATATTCTTTCCTGATGTGATGCAAGAGATAGGCACAACACTGGATGTTGTATGAAAAATGCACAAATGAACCCATGTCCAAATCTGTGAAATGGAAACTGGATGCTTACCTGTAGGCTTGTTTTCGGAAGGAAAGAACTTCTCCACAGCACCTAGAAAAGTGCCTGACATCTGACTTGTGTGCATAATCTGTTCTCTCTTCTAAAGAAAACTGGTAGGACTCACCATTCATACTAGCAACAACAATGACCATGCAAACTCATTAGAGGGCAGATTTGCACATAGCTCACTGAGGAATGTTCTAGAAAGTGAATGTGAAGAAAGATATTTTCTTCAGTCTCAACCTCTCTTCTTAGTGAGTCCTTCCCAGACTCACTCCTTTTCCCCTCCACCCCAGCACTACACAACCTCCTTCTCCACAGCTCAGCCCTGAGTCACTGCAGGGCCCTGCTTATGTGTGACATGAGGACTGCTATGGGGAAGGGAAAGAAGAGACTGCCTCTTCACCCATCTCTCCCATCCCCACAGGGACCCCACAGCTCTGGATGGGCTGCAGCCCTTTGCTAGCCCCATGCTCACACATGCTTTTCCCTGAAGAAACGTCTGGGTGTCTGAGCCATGTATCTCAGAGATGTTGGCAAATCTAGTTTTGTGCTAGGAGTACCAGGGACTCAGGAGGGAAGAGACAGGAAGGCAACAACATTTGACTTCCTCTGTCTCTACCTCTCATCCCCCATAAATAGAATCCTTTCCACGCAGGCAGCCTGCAGTCACTTGATGTCACTATGTCCTGATTCCCACCTCAGAAGAGTGGGCATGACTGAGATGACCCGGTGTAACTGTCCTATCAGTGGGGCAAGACTTAGAATCACAGAAGAGTGGAGAGCAGTTGCTTGCCATTCTCACTGGTTATTCACCATATGAGACAAGGATTTGTCCCAAAGAGTGCTTTGCTGCAGGTCTGAGATGTGGCATTCTCAGCTGTCCCCATAGCAAGAGTAGCTTCATGCTAGTGTGACTGTCACTTATTCCCTCCCACTAAGTGGTTCTAGGGTTGGGAGAGAAATAGGGAGTATCTGAAAGTTGGGCTTTCCTGGGCTCCTTTCAGTTAGTGTCCTTGTCCTTCAGAATGTCACTTCCTCAGAAAAGCCTGTGTCTAAGTCGGACAAATCTGCACGATGTGACTGTCTGTCCTTCCTTATGCCCCAGATCAGTGCATGTTTTATGATTTCACCATTCTGGATCTGTCCTGTAACTAACGTGCATCTTCTCTCCTGGACTCTGAGCGCTCCAGAGGAAAGCCCACAGCCCACATAGCAAGTTCCAGATAAACATTTATTGAGTGAATGTTTAGAAAACTAAAATGAATGCACATTACTCAGTGAATATGAGAACCATTTTGTGACTCAGAAGTGAGGCCCCATCTTAAGGGTACCCAAGGCCACCCACACACTCGGTCATCACTTTCAGGACACACCACCTGTCCTTTCAGGTGTGTAGATTCATTACAGAGAAGAAGCAATGAGAGATGGCAGATTCCTGGGCCAGCTGTGGGGGAGTGGAATGGAGCCTGGAAGGGTCCAGATTCAGCCTTCTTCCTCCCTCTCGCTCCTGGGCATGGATGCACAGAGCATACTCTTCCCTAGTGCCCCCGTTAATATGCAGCAGCATTAGTGTGTTGATTCTAGCCCAAGGAAGCCCATTTGAGCCTTGGTGCCCAAGGTCTGTACAGGGGGCTGGTCATAGGTACATGCTCTATCTGGCCACTTCCAAAATATCAGATATCGTCAATTAAGGGCCATTTCAATGCCCAAGTGCTGAGCAGTTCTCCAGGGGCAGATCAGCAAGCAGATCCCTCAAAGCATGGTGGCCTCAGACCCATATGGGAATTCTTTCCCACACAGGGAAACTAGTTCTGATACGTTCACTGTGTAAGGAGACATCAACACTCACATGCATGCACACATATGAGCTAGCAACTTGGTGCGACATCCTGTCCAGGGACATAGACAAGATGGCCAAGTTTGGGATCAAACTACCTAGGTTTCAACACTATCTGTAATACTAGCTGTGCTGTCATGGGCAAGTTTTATTACCTAACACTGCTACTTGCTCGCTGGTAAAACAGAAAAAGTGATAGGCCTACCCCTGAGATGGCTGTAAAGGTTGAATGAAATGCATATCACAGCACTTGGCATGGAGCAACTGCACATTAACAGATGGGTGGTGTTGTCATTCTTAGACCAGTGTTGGACAGGAGAGTGCAAATATCCAATGGCTTTTCTTTACTCAGTGCATGGGGCTGAGCAATTGGAGGTGTAATTGACAACGCTCTGAGTTCTCATCCGGGCTCTGGCAGCCACTCACAGAATAATCTTGGGCAGGTTAATGCCACTGTCTGGTCTCAGTTTCCCAGTCTTCACAGTTAGAAGTATGGTCCTTGCCTGGCCACTCTTGTCCTCAGAGCACAGAGGAAATGCAGTGTCCCTGCGGATACCGGGCTTGTGGAAGCTGTACAGCTGGGTGGCCCTGATCTCCACTCCTCAGCCTCCAAATCTGTAGTGGGGCCACGGAGTAGGTACTGCACTTCTCAAGAGCTGCCTGTTATCGCTGCCGCCGCCTGTGCAGTTATGCAGGCAGGAGACGGTGAGCATGAGAATGTTCTCAATTTATCCTTGTGGGGGATTATATTATTATCACACAAAGCAATTTTGGGCTATCACTGTTGTACTTTAAGGAAATCCTATCACATCCCGTGAATCTTCAGCAAGCATGGGAATCTGCTGGTGGCAGGCGGCAGAGGTAAGCAGAAAGCTGCTGGCAAGAGCATTGTCCTCTCTCAGGCCATGAGGTCACCTGACCTAGGGACTGTCTTCAAGGCTGGGCCATGGGCGTCTACTGCAGTGCCTTCACCATCAGCTTTTGAAAAATGTTTCTTCAGTGAATAAATGAATCATGTTATAACTGAAAGGATGGCTCGTAAGGAGACTGTGTGAGGTATACTTAGTGCTATGGCTTCAAGGCCTGTGCCAAAACTCATGTTCAAATGTAGATTCCCTGTGGAGAAGTATTAATAGGGTAGAAACATCCAACTATGATGCTTGAGATTAGGACCTTTGAGAAATAATTAAATGTAAATGGGGCTGTGAGGCTAGACCTAATCTGATGGCTTTATACGAAGAGGAGCAGAGCCCTAGCTGTGGACGTTGTGTCCCTCAACACGATGTCCTGACTGCCCAAGTACTCCGCACAGTCCCCAGCACAAGAAGAATCTCTCCAGGTTCAGCCAGCTGATCTGGACCCTCCCAGCCCTCAGAACTATGAGCCAAGGAAACCTTTTTTCCTTATGAATTACTCAGCCTGTAGTATTCATGTGTAGCCAGAGCAAGTGGACTGCAACCCTGCTGTCTACCCAGCATGCAAATGCAAAGCCCAAGACCCCGTGAGCTGCAGGAGAAGGGATAAGGGACAGACCCAGAAGAACAGCTCAGTCCTATGAAGCTCCACAGCTACAAGAGACTTCCCACTGCCTCACACCAAGACTTTTATTGTCTGTATATTTCATATTTCTTAAGCAAGCTTACTAAATTTTTAACAAAATGGCTACACAACAATCAAACATGGTTTCATAAATTGCTTCCAAATGTCTCATAATGCACCTTGGTAGAGAAGAGCTGGGCTGCACGGAAGCAACCTCTTGCCTGTCATTAAAGGCTGAATCCAAACAAGGTTACTCCCGGGGGTGGGGGAGTACTGAAAAATGAAACACTTATTAAATTATCCGAAAGAGCGCTCTCCTAAGCCTCCTTAGCCTGTGCTTTCAAGGTGATAGATTAACTGAAATAAAATTATTGAATTGAGAAGCCATTCATTAAAAGGGAATTTCAGGAAACCAGAATGTTTTTTATAATATCATTGCCAGTGTTGCCTATTAAACGAAAGTTATGTGTTCTTCAGAGATAGTGAAACCGCCAGTTCGTCGTCATTTTCCTCTCAGCCTCCTAGCAGCGCAAAAACTTATAATTTGCAACTTCCGACATAATTGGAAAGTTAATTAGTTTTCTTCAGATTCCACCTGCTTTATTTTAACCACTGTTTTCATAGCCCTCCCTTTCCCCTGTGATTGTCATTCCTGCCAAAAGCACCCTACAAATTCCTCTTTGTCTATCCTTGCTGTCAACCAAACTCAAAGATACATCCTTCCCCGCGTCAGCCTTTCCCACACACGTGCTGCCTTCCCTGTCTTACCTTTTCATTTGACTTGCTTCCCCGGCTTCCATCAACAAGCTTCGGTTGAGCACGTGGTGGATGCTATCCCCGGACAGGAATGAAGGCTGGGATGAAAGCTGGAACAGGGAGAAAGGATGAAGGCCATTCTCAGTCCTTAAATTGCTCTGGCAGATGCAGGGGGTTGGGGGAAGTAAGAACAGAATGTATCCGAAGAAATGCTGTGCACTACAGAGGAAAGGTCAGCGTTTGCAATCCAATATCCAGAAATCTACCTTTTGTGAGTGTGAGAACTTCAGGCATGTGGAAGTGTTATCACAGAGCCCAGCACAAGGCACACACTTGTGATCCTGCATTCTCCTCTGTCAGATGAGGATGGCTGTGTCAACATCAGCACCTGGGACGGCAGGACTAACACCACCATGAGGGAGGTGAGCAGCCCAGCATTGGCTCTGGGACGAAGCGTGCTCAGGCCTGGTCCCTGGCTCCCCTTCCACACCTCCCTCGCCCCATTTGAGCACCAGCTCATGACACCCACAGGCAAGCCCAGGGTTGTGCAGAGCAGAGCAGGCTGAGCAGGTCCCGAGGGGTCCCAGAGGGCAGAAGCTGTGTCTCCTGAAATGGACTCGAAGCACTGATTCCATAAGCCCGTATTCTCATGCATGACGTTATCACCACAGGTGGACAAAGGGGAAAAGCTGCTAATCACTGTGCACTAGCTGGAGCTGGGCACTGTGTTAAAGACTTCATGACCTTCCGTGGTGTACTTTTCCCAACAAAACTCAGTAAGATACACACTCACATTACCCCCACTTAACTGTGAAGGAGCAGGCCCAGCACCTTTACTTTCCCGAGGTCACAGGACAGCTAATGGCCAGGCCAGGCCTCAGCGCACTGCGGCACCGGCAAGGAGCTCTCACCCAGGGCTCCACCACACAGGTGCCCAGCCCTCCTCTTGGCTTTTCTCCCTAACCAGTGGGCCCTGCCTTTGGCTTTCTGTACTCTGAGGTCCTCCAACACTGGCCAGAGCCGACCTTTATTCCAGTATGTGCTCGATGTCCTATAGGAGAGGGGCAGAGTATGAAAAGGAAACGGGAATAAATGCTTCAAAAAACAGGAATCAGAAACAGGATCTGGCCTTTGGCAGCATTAATTTTTCTTCCAGTAACTTATCTAAGGTTTAGCTCATCTTATATTAAACAATGAGTTACCATAGCAACCTCATCACCATGTAATAATACTTCCTTCCCAACGGTAAAGTCAAAACCAGAGAGGCAAATAAAAGCCATCAGATCACCAAATAGCCATCTTCCTCCTCTCTCTTCCCCTTGCAGAATGATTATTGATTGCCGCCTTTATTGTAGGTCAGCGACACTATTACACATCTCTTCCCCCCCCCCATGCCAGTCGTCCTCTGAGGAGGATGTGGGCTGGGAGGGGACAGGAACTGGCTCTCCCCAGAGGGACACAGCGTCTCCTACTCCAGGTGGACTGAGCTTGAGTCAAGGCCATCCTTGCCAGCCACTGCCAGAGCCGCTCTGGGGGCACTGATTTCTCTCGCTGGCTGCAGAATGCATGATTAACCCCATGAGCTTGCCACATCTGCTGCGGCGCCTGCTCGCTGTGCCTCTTCACCTCCTGGCAGGAATTCACATTCATGCTGGCGGCCTGGGCAGCAGCGGCCGCGACAGATGTTCCCTGCGTGCTCCCCGTGAGGGCCTGAGTGCTGCCCCTCCCTGCTAGCTCTGTGTACCTGCCGCCGCCATTTCCCTGTCTTCCTGCCAGGGAACTCGAGTTTTCCTGCAAGATTCAGGTGAGGCATGACCTCCGCTAAGAAGTCTTGCTTGAGGTTCTCAGCTTCGGCTGATGTGCTCCGGTTCTTTTGGACCCTTTCCCCACCACTGCTCATCCTCTGTGGTGAGGACGTACTGGTATCCTGCTCACCAGTGAGCGTGAGCTGGGAATGACACTTTCTATCTATCAAGGTAGCACTTCCTAGCACAGCACTCACACAATGGGAACCCAGTAAATACCAGGCACCTTGCTTTGTTGACAATGTTGAGCATGAAGGTGTTTATTGGCACCAATCAATGGATAGTTAATCTTACCAGCTGGCTCTCTTTGCCTTCTTGCAAGAATTTTACATGTGAATCAAAGTAGATGGACTGAGAAGCAAGTTTGGTTTATCTGCTCTATCTCTAGCAAACCACATCTTTTTAATTTCATGCATGGGTGGAATGATACGTCATGCCTTTCACAGTGCGACAGCTTGCTACTTTGTATAACTCAACATTCTTCTGCAGCTGGGCATACAAAATTATTCTGAGAGGGTATGAGACCCAGGACATCAAAAATGGCATCAAGGAGCCCAAGATGGTGTTGATTTTCTGCCCTGTCCTCATGGCCTCATTTGCTTGTCACTGACCCAAGCGACATTCACAGATGAATTCCGTGGAGGGCAGCTTTGCCTGTACTAGACACCAGGGTCTGAGCCATCTGCCTGCCCACATGGACACATTCTCTTATTTGCAGCCCACTGGCACTCCTCAATCACCAGACACTGAGGGCCTCAATAATTGTAGAATGAACAAGTGAAGGGTGAAGAGCAGGCTCTCTCTGCCCTCAGGGCTAACACGGGCCCGCTTGCAGGGCTGTCATTCTGAAGCCCGCCTGAGGCACCCTCTTCCCCTCCAGAACTTGTGGTCTTTCTTGGTCTCTACAAAGCCCAGTGCAAAGGGCTGGACTGAGGCAGATATCAAATGACCCGAGCCCTGGCTCAGCTCCTGCTGTGGCCCTGTGGCTTTCTGTCTCTTTGTTGTAGCTGCTATTGTTCTCTACTGGGTCACAAGTCTCCTGAAGGCTAACTTTCTGAATTTAAGGCTTTCAAAAATGGAGTTTCTTTTGGACATTTAAAATGCACTGTCTCTGGCTGAATGGCCACCTTCAGAACTGGGGAGCTCTGACTCATCCTGGGGTTTCTAGAGCCAGACCTTTGCGTGGGAGTGGTGATGAGCCCAACAGCCAGAGCTCAAACTGGAGGAAGCTGGACCAGCCCTGGCCTCCCCTCTGAGAAAGCTAAGAGCCAGTGACTGGTCTGAAGTTATCGGCCACACAGGCGCTGATACCCAGCCGAGCCCTTTCCAGTCTTCATGGGCGACTCCCAGCGGTCTCACCCTGTTCCTCTGCAGTCTGCTCACCTGTCCACCTTGGTTCTAAGATTGTGATTCTCTGCGAAACTTTAGTGCTTCTCTTCCCAGCAACCACTGGGCTCCCCAAGCTCCGTAGAGCTATCTCTCCTCACCATGGATAGGGGTAGAAACCCTAAATATTGCCTGCAGGTCAGGATTGAATGACACAGAGAATGAATGTCTTGTTTTCTCGGAGGCGCTACACCTCAGTGTGAAGAAATGCATTCCACTGAACATTACCACTAAAAATGTGACAAAAATCAGTCTCTGTCCCTGTTACTGGTGAGGTCAAACATCGATAGAATAGTCCCTCACTATTGCACGGTTCAACTTTCGTAGACTCACTGCTTTGCAGGTTTTCAAAACATATAAATCTAAATTATTTATAGCAGATTCTTTTTGCTACATTGCTGGATTTTGCAGTACCATACACTATGCATATGTTGTTAAAGTTACATAGGTTTGGGCCAGCCAAATAGCTCAGTGGATTAAAGCACCTGCTTAGGCAGATGCAGAGACTGGGATTTGATCCTCCAGAGTGCTGTGCCAGTCCCGACTCTGGGGCTTGCTGAGCTGGTCACTGAGTCTGGGCGTGGTAGCAACTCCTGTAATCCCAGTGCTTGGGAGGCTGAAAATAGGAGGATCACTGAGTCCAACATGGGTAGTGAGATGCTGTAGATCCTGTACTAAATACATTTTTTAAAAAGTGTGCTAAAGGTTTATAAGAGTGTGGGAAGGATTTACAAAGGCTTAAATATATATATAAATACTAAAATAAATATAACATCGCTACTTCGCTGATTTTCACTTATGACAGGCGTGTTCAAACATAACCTCCTTAATAAGTGAGGGACCACTGTACCATGCCTGAATTAGTTGGGCTGTGCTGCACCATATCAGAAATGAAGCTTCCAGAGTCTTGAGTACATTTGTTGGAAGTCCATGACCCAGGTGCCCTACTTCTCTAAATCACACCTTGAAGAAAAATTAGCCACCTTTTAAAACCAACCACCAGAGTCATCTGTCCCGGGTTCAGGGCTCCAGGCAAATTTCTGTGCATTGCCTTCCAGGGTGACTGTGTCCATCCATAGCTTGAACTCCAACCCCCTGGCCCTGCCGGAGGTACTGGAGGGAGCAGGCTATGGACTCTGGAAGCAAACCAGCCTGGCTGCACACTACTTGGGAGATCCTCAATGGGTGACTTCACTGTTATGCCCGCAGCTTCCTCTGTGACATGAACGTTGTGATACCTCCTGCCTCCCAGGGTGGCTGCGTGGCCCAGATGGATGAGCCAGGAGTAACTGTTCAGAACACTGTCGACAGCTTGGCGGCCCTCTAGTTCCCCTGATCTGAAACTTTTCTCCCATTGCTCGGTTAGCCAGAGTCAACCCTGGCCTAAAACAGTTAATAGAAAACTCCAGCAATGAAGAACTCAAGTTTAAAATTGTGTGACATTTGAGCGGCGTGACCAAATCGTGCCCCATCCTGGTGGGAAATGAATCTATCTGGTATATCCACCCTGGGTGGACAGCCTGCCCCGCCACCACCTCATGCACTGAATCTGCTGCTGCAGTATGGAGTTTGGCAAGCGTGGGGGCCAGGGGTTTGATTCCCGGGCCTGCCGTGTCGGCCCCGCCCGTGGGGCCCACTGAGACAGTGATTGAGACTGGGCGTGGTGGTGGTGTGCACCTCTAATCCCAGCTCTTGGGAGGCTGTAAACAGGCAGATCACTCCGAGTCTGATCTATGCAGTGAGACCCTGTACACCTTCTCGACCCTTCCCTAAAAATAAAAAAATAAAAAATAAAGTATGGAGTTTGGTACAATCAGGGTTTCAGGCACTGACTGAGGGTGTTGGTAAATGTCTCCTCTTTAGGAGGAGAATGACTGCGTATGTATGTGTTAGCTGCCATGACCCTTATCACCATCACCATGGTTATTATGAGCCTTCCCAAGGAATGGCCGCTGCCTGGCTAGAAGCATGGTGTGGGAGAAGGAACCTTCTTAACCAAATGCCCCTAAATTAGTCACTACTTGGTAGCTGGTGAAGACTCGGGAGGCTTTCTGTTTATGTATGTATATATTTATTTACTTATTTATGGAAAGGGTCTACAGGGTGGTGTGCAGGATCTCACTATTAGATTAGACCTGTAGAGATTCTCCTGTTTACAGCCTCCAAGTGCTGGAATTACAGGCATGTGCCACCATGCCCAATCTCAATTGTTGGCTCAGAGTGACCCGGGGGCAGGGCCGGCATGGCAGACCCGGGGATCACACCCTGGCCCCTGCACCTGCTTGCAGGCGCTTTAATCCCCTGAGCTATTTAGCTGGCCTTCTCAAGCAGCTCTCTGACCCCACTGAGGCTGTGCTCCTCCATCCATAGTGTGAGACCAGCATTTTGCACCCACTGTAATCCCACTGGATGGCTGATGCCCCTGGTTCGAAGGGCAGCTTCTCCACCCGGCCACCACAGCTCCTCTCTCCTCATCTCAGAGCCAGCATGCTTCCACACCTCAGTCCTTGGTGGTCCTCTACCCTCAACACTCATGAGGCTGCTGCGCTGAACCTCCTAGGTGCTGAGACACTCAGACCTGTGCAGAGGGGCTCGAGGTCTTGCACAGGCCTGCTGAGCGCTCAGTGTCCCTCCCAGGAGCGGAGCATGCTCTCTGTTTCTGCTGGGGCCTCTCCAGAGTGAGAAGGCGCAGCTCCTCAAGGCAGGCAAAGCCTCCAACCTGTTCACCATGCCGGGCGCCCCCCTCCGCCCGCTGCTCCTCTTCACTTCACCCCTGAGCCCACCTCCTCTCTTTGCCTTGTGTCCCCTCATGCCACTTAGAACCCTGTGTCCTTGCCTGAAACACTGCTTCTCACTCTTTTCTTACCTCTTTCCTTTTCTCTCTTAATTGTCCACCATTATTTTCTTCAGTCTATCAGGGAAGTCTAGAGAGTCCCTTCTGCTCTTGGGAGCCTCTCCGCCAACGGAGCCAAAGCCCACTACAAGACCCGCTTTGGGGAAGGTCTATAGAGTGTTTCATTAATAGTTTTTTTTTTATTGAAACCATGTGGAAATGATAATGACTTTAATATATTGGGGCAAATAACATTATTAAAATTAACTTCGCCTGTTTCCTTTTACTTTGTAATGTGGTTGTGAGAAAATATCCACATGCAGCTCATGTTGCATTGACATTGAACAGTGCTGGTCTAGAGTAACATCAGAAAACTTAGATCAGAATTTTAATTTAATGGCCAAATAGTCTTTTCAGAATGTATGAAATTATAATGTGTTTCCCAGACAGCATTTAATATATGATCTGTAGTTTTAAACAACTCCATTATGAATAGGTGGCTGTACTTCTTAATTTGTTCAGGATAGTCTGACTTTAGGCTGATTGTCTAGCAGTAAGTTATTATTTGTATGCTTTTATTATCAAAAGAATCTTGGTGCAGCTGATAAATTGCAGTTACCCTTCTTAATTAGGTCACAAGTGGAGCTCTTGCATTACTCTACACATCGTTCTCTCAGAAGAAAGAGTGATAGTCCATATTAGCCCATTTTCTATCACTATAACAACATATCTTAGGGTGGACACTTTATAAAGTGAAAAGGTGTCGTTGGCTCCCAGCTCTGGTGAGTGGAGGGCAACAGCAGAGCACTGGCATCCTGGCAAAGGCTCCGGGTGGCATCACCACCTGGGAAAGAAACAGAAGGAAAACTACCTTTTTTTCTATTCATTCCCATACGAATGAATGGGAGAGAAAGCAGCCTTCTCCAGTTTCTCTGTACAAGGAGCTGGAAATGCACAAACTTCACAAAAGCTTTTTGTGAGAAGACTGCATGAGTTGCCACTCTTGGCATAGTGGGGCTCTGTGAATTACTTTGGTTTCCAAAGTGAATTTTTAGCCAGCCCCGGAATGGCCAAGTAAGGGTAGTGACCTCACTTTACAACAACCTGCTCTCGCAGACAGTAACTCGCTCTCTGAGGCCAGCATACCCTTCCCAAGGCTGCTCTACTCATGGTCTGATGGCCCTGCACTAAGCCTCTCAGCTTAAGGCTCCGCCACTCACCCCCACCTCAATGGGCCCAAGCTGGCCGCAGCGGAGCCTTTCTTGGGCACATTCCAGCCTCGGCGCACCCCCAGCCAGCGTGGCCCTGTCAATGGTTTCTGCTCCATCCAGGCACAATGTCCTCCCTATGATCTTCCCTGCCACCTCCCTGGTCCATCAGCATGCCCTTCAGCAGGGAGAGACACTTCCTGCCTGGAATTTCATCTAAGCACAGCCCTCACTGCTGACTACCACAGACAGCAAGCCACTTCCTGTCTGACCCTGGGAAACACTTCCCTAGCCAAAATCCAGGCTGGAGGCCCAAGTGCTGCCTTTCCTCAGCTGAATATCCACGTGGCAGAGATGGTGCGGCCTATACTCCATATTGGTGCAAGACTGTTGCCCCTTCCTACTCAGCTGCCTGAAGGACGTCTGGGCCTCAGGGGCAGGCAGTGGAAACAAGACAGAGACCTTGTTGAGCCTCAGCTTCCTTGCCTTTCTGAGGATTTGAGGATCATTCCACCTCACAGAATCTGTATAATTTTAATGCTATCATAGTAATCAATTAAATCCCTATCCAATACTATGCATATCTTGCAGAGGCTCCGTTAGCTCTTGTTATTTTGCCCTTTCTGACATACAAAAGCACTCTCAAAGCATAAGAAGTAGAGGATTTGGGGGTTTTCATGCCTCATTATAGAAAGGCTGCTAACATTCTAGCCTCACTTCAGCTGTTGGTACAGAGTGGTCTTGACTTCGCTGGAGACCTCGGTACCTAACCTTAAGTGTGTACTCCATGTTTCATCAAATGACAGCACCTCGCTAAAATATTTGCTTGGCCCATAAACTTCCATAAGTCCCACCTGTTTTCCAAGGTAGTTCTATCCCTCGGAATGGTCAGGCAGGCACAGAGGAGCTGCCTACCAAGGCCTTCCTGTTTGGTCATCGATGCCTCCTCAACGAGTGTGAAAGTTTTATGTAGATCTGGAGTGGAAAAGAGAAATTTCACCCGAAGGCATATCACGTTACGAGCATTGTTGCTGTGACCAGTGGAAATCTGACAGTTCAGATGCTGCCAATTAGGGAGCTGCTCACCGCCTCTGCCTTTGATGAACATCAGTCATTACAGGGCTGGAGGAGCTGTGCTCCACGGTCCTGCAGAAGGATGATGTCTTCTGCGCCCTCCATCCCTTCCCTTCCAAGTGTACCTTCTGGCATCAGCCATACGTGCCGGCTGCATCATTAAGTGCTGAAACTTCACATCTTAATTCTGTGTGAGAGGTTTTCTCTGGAGGCAGTGGTACATCTGTGGAAAACGAACTTGAGTGTACAGTGGAGGTGATATGTGGAAAGATGTTGATGGCATATTTAAGAAAACAGCTGTCTAGAAACTTCTGTTTCTTTCTTTCTTTTTTGTGCAAGAGAAGGAGAAGGAACTAGCTTGGTTTGAATTTCCACAGTCTAATGTGCCTTGTACTGGCTTGGCTTAGAGATTTGCTAGAGAAAGTCTTAAGTCCTTAACTCAAGCAGGGCAGAAGGAGGACTTAGGGTGGGGATAACGTGCTGAACTTACCATCGCTTTCTGTCTCAGAGGCTCGGAGCTGCTGAACAATGTTACCATTTCCCCCTTTCTTTCGGGTGCCTCCTAATATTATTTAATACCCTTTTGACTGAAAGGGGACTAAATCGGGATGGAATCCTGGTTTAATTTTTTAGTGTAATTCCTTGTGAAACAAAAAGATGTCTGTGTTCTGTCGCTGGGTAGCTGTACAGCAAATAGGGAAAAGGCAAGCCGTGTAACATCAGGACCAGTTTCTATAGCAACAAAAATGTCAGCCATCCTTTTGGCTGATCCTATTAATCTGGAGTAGAAGCAGTGATACTCATACATTCGAAATGTATTTAAACCAGAAGGTGAAAATACAGCCAGCTGTAGATTTTAAACAGAGGTAGAGTTAGGCCCCCACACGATGGGGCTTTGCCACTGATACAAGGAACCGAAAAGTGAGAAGTTCGCAGACACAGCCCCTGGATTTCATTTATTTATTTTTTCAAGTGATTAATCTTTGCTGCAGAAGTTACTGCAAATATTCTTGGATCCATGTATAAGAAGCAGTGAAGGGGGGAATTTCAACCAGCTCCTGTCAGAGCAGGGGCGATCTTGGTATCTGGTTGGCTCAATGAAAACACTTCCCATTAATTGTACAAGAGGCTATGTACATCTCAAAAAAATGCTGGAGTACTGAGAGAAGAAATCTGGCCTTTGGCTCAGAGCATGGGACGCTGGCTTCTGCTTCGTTAACTGCAGCCAGCCAGGGTGAGGCTTGCGCACATCAGCGCTGGTTCCTTTCGGGGCAGTAACCCTCTGGGCCTGGTGGGCCTTGGAGGGCTGATCTGAGACCCAAATGAGAGAAAAGGGGTGGAAATACTTTGAAAGAAGCCTAAAGTTCTACCATGAGGTAACAGATGATTCCTATTATGAAGCAACTGCCAAAGAGGTACTTTTTCCTAAAGCATACCAGTTTGGAAGGTGAGTTATAAATCCTGAAATCTGGGTCAGTAGTGTTAGTTCCCCCAGTGTCAGGAGAGACTGTAAAGCTATTATTTGTGCTGTTCCCTTTGGTGTCTCTTTTCACTTCAGGGTTATTTAAGTGTCTAAATATCTTTGTGCTTTTCAAAGCAGTGTGACAGACCCCAGTGCATTCCTGCTGTGGGACCGCAAAATAAATGGAGATGCAGGTCCATGTCATTATGATAAAATATCATCTTCTCATCTTTACCTTAGCATTTCGGACTCCTCAGGAAAGACGACCGCCTCTCCTTATGGAAAGTGAATTTGCCAGCAAACAAAATATAACTGTTAACTTGTTCTTAGTTCTTCCTGTTTCCAAAAAGCCAAAAGGAAAATAAGCTTGGGGTCCATTCTTAACTGATCCTTACTAAGACGATTTTCATTTCCCCAGTCACTCCTAAAATCTCTAGAAATTATTGTAAAATGATAGAAGAGAACGGGCACAGAGGCCAGCAAGGAAAATTGAAAGAGCGCCCACTGTTGGGGGGCGTGGGGTAGCTGCGCCCCGTAAAAAATCAGGAGCTAGAGCTCCAGATATTTCTACCCCTGTCCGAAGGTACTTTCTTATACTTTAGAGATAATTAACACTTTCAAAGTGAAGCAGAGGCTTTCAACTGTGCCCTGAAATAAGACGTTGTTTTTGCACAAACTGTGGCTGGAGATGTGTAGCTGTCGCCTTCGAGCCTGGCCTCGTGACTGATGATGGGGGGGGGGCACATCTCAGGCTTTGTCTCCATCCATCACTCAGGCAAACACAGCTGTATACAGCAGCCTGCCAGCCTCACCTAGAGAAAGACAGGGGAAGGAGGAGGAGCTAACTAGATTTCTAAAGAATATTTACTAAATTTCAGGTACTGAGCTCTGTCTTTATAGTCAATGAATTAAAATAAAACTTCATAGCTTTATAAAACCCCAAGAGCTAGTTGATCAGTTAGAATGAATAGGACTCAAATTTCTTGTTTGTTTTTCAGCATTTAGCTTTTCAGTGGAAGGTTTCTAATTACCCTATCGAACTCCCAGTACTTCTTGCATAGATATATGCATGCTAGTGAAGACCAGGGTTGCTCTCGTGCTCACATGCAGGTCCAAGCTTGAGTTTTATCCGGTACTAGCTGGTGGTCTGGAAGACTTCAGTGAGCTTCCACTTCATCTTCTATCAGGTGAAGGGCAATAGAGTCTTACAAGGGGGTTTCACAAACGTTTTATTAAGAAAGCTTTAGAAGCTGCTTAGCTAATTTGGTAACTTAGAAGCTAATCAATTTTAACAAGTGCAGTTATTAGTACTGCGAATAGTATCTAGCTCTTCACCCGACCTTTTAAGTCAGCTTATAAATCAAAGAAATTTATTATACCCCCTAAGGGCTACCTATAGTGAATAGCATCCTGTGTCTCGAGTGGACCCCACCTCAGTGAGGTCCTGGAAGCAAGGTAATGTCCAGGTATGTGGCACACTGGAAATGTGGCGGGACTGTCAGGGGCACTCCAGAGAGGAAGGCTGCCGTGTGTCTGTCACACACATACAGCTGTGTTTTAAAACAGCACTTTTATATTTTACTTCATCTTTTTTATGTATTTGTTTTCAAGTACTGTACCCTTGGAATATACTGGCCCTTTTTCTAGCATCTCTCAGTCTCATTACTTACTGATTACTTAGTGTACTGTCTCTCCTTTTGCCTGTCTCTGTCTCTGTCCAACTCTTTCTTTTTCTATCTCTTTGTGTTTCTGTCCCTGTTTGTCTGTCTCTGTGTCTGTCTGTCTGTCTGTCTCTGTCTCTCTCTCTCTCCTCTTTCCGTCTCTCTCCATTAGCCTGTGATCAATAGAGGGCAAAGATTGTACTTTGTGTTTTGTCAATTTATTAATCTAAATATCAAATACTGTCCCAGAGAGTTTGTTGAATGGATAAACAAAGTACAGTAATGAAAACAAAACCAAACAAAAGGGTTTATTGAAAATCTCCAAGGGAGCATGCAGGCCTCTGCAAGGCAATGTGGCAACACCTAATATCCCTGTAATCTCACGGTGCAGATGCAGTATGCAGCTATGAAGACAGACAGACCCCTGAGATCTTTCGTTGTGGACTCTGCCCTTAGCTGAAAAGTGACACTGTCCTGACCTTGGGAAGAGGCAGACATGTGCTCTGAAGGGTGTGACTGGAGCTCTGCTCGGTCGGGGGAATGAGCAGGGTGGCAGCCCCAGCCCTCCTTCCCAAACCCTATACATCAATCAAGACCTCGGAGTCAAGCAGCTGAAAAAGCGGGCAGCACAGAAGCGTTGCCCAAGGAGCCTCTACTTTCAGCTTCCAGAAAGTGTGACCCATGCCCTCAACCAAGAGCTGGAGGCCACTCCTTCGCAAAAGGGCAGGATGGAAAACAACCTTGCAGAGCTGCAGGGGTGGGGGCTGGAGGGTGAGGGCCTTCCGATGCTGACCCTTCGTGGGCACTGCTGGAGCACCGGCCGCACAGCTGAAGCAGGCAGGAGAGACGAGTCTCCTCCCCAACACCATCCACTCACACTGCAACGCTCTTTTTCTTTACACGCCTATTCCAGGAAGCTCCCACTGGCAGCCCTGTGGACCAGCTCCTCTTATGTTTACTCCATCCCTGTCCTGAGCATCCTGGCTTTTTGCTCTGTATATGCCCTCCAGGTGGAATAGGTATAGATGCCAATTACAAATAACAGCAATCACGATGATGTTTATGTAATGCCTGCCATGTGCCTGGCACAATTTAAGTTTTCTACTTCTCTTCATTCACTTAATCTGCCCATGAGATAAAGAAACTGAGGCACCAGTTGAAATAGAGGATTATTAATATAGAGAGATTAATAGATGGATATGAAGATATAGATGGATTATGTTAGTCTATGAGAGGTGGGGAGGCAAAGCAGAGCAGAATATGTGAGGGATTTAGCCCCGAGGGATGGGGATGAGGAGAAGGGACCCAGCCCTGTGCAAGGCTATGAGTGTGCAGCTGATGCCCGGCTTGCTGCTCGTGGTCAGCACAATGCCTGGCAGATGGTAGCTGCACAGTCACCCTGAGGGGCTGCAAATCACTTAGTGATCACTGAAGACTTTGCAAAGCAGAGCAGGATGCAAGGACATAGCTCAGTATCAGTTATTTTTCAGAAATGGGTGACTGATGGAGCTTTCCATAAAACAAGCACAGATTTTACGACTGCAACTCACAGATCTCTTGTGATAATGAATTCACCATTAAATGTCCTCCTAATCCACACTAACTGATGAATGAACCCCTGGAACGCAAGATCTATGGGAGTAGCAACGCATCACAGGGGACAAACGCAGCTAGTCATCAAAACTTGTAGGAGTCAGAGGAAGAGAGGACAATTCGCCTGGCCGGTTTGAAAGGCAGATGACAAATAAAGACTTCAGCAGTGTGTGGTGAAATGTTGTGTTTGCATTAGCCACTGCCTCTGTCACTTGAAGAAAGAACACAATTTACAGAAGGTATTGGGGTGCACCTGAGAGAGTACCTCGCAGGGACGCACAGGTCTGATGGCAGATCTGGATAGGACCTTAAAGATCCTCTAGTCAAAGGAAATTTAAGACAGAACGCAGATAGACAGAATAGGCGAAGATGGAGAAAGGTCTCCTGCCATGATTTACATCATCTGTCCGACCAGGACCTGTCACAGTTTGGGGCTCTTCCAAACACACTTAGGTATGGAAAGCACTGGCTAGGACCCCATACCTGCGTCTTACTAACCAGGGAAACACCCGTCCAGCAGGGAAACTGCTCCTTCAGTATCACCGATGTGGCCCGTCACAGTCTGAGTGCAGACAGGAATCCACTCATCTCTACTCTGCTGGTTCAGCCGCATTAGGCCAAGTAATGTTCTTTCGTTGAAGACTACTGCTCAGTACAGAGAAAGTGCTGCCTACACGGAGGAGACATTGCAAAAGTTCGGGTTTTCTTAGAGTGCTCGGGAAAGATTGCGATGCATCTCTGCATCAACTTGAAAAGCCCAAATTGGAGATCTGTACTTATTATGCATTACCCAGACAACAGGAATTCAGATGCTTCATGCTCAGCCGGGTGACGTGAGCGAAACACACTCCAAATAATCCACGGTGGAAAATGGGGGACTTGCATATCTGTTGACTAAATCTAATTTGCTAGATTTAATTTTATTTATTTATTTATTTATTTATTTATTTATGGTTTTTATCTAGTGCTACGGGATTGATTCCCAAGCCTCATGTAAGGCCAACACTTTACCACTGAGGCACATCTCAGATTCATTTTTTTTTCTCTTTTCTGATTGTAAACACAGAGCAAGCAAAACAAAAAGCATTTGCAGTATCTGTGTGGTTGGCTTGCTTCCTGGGCACCTCCCTTCACATTTTGCAGATGTACCATAGGCTTAATTTCTAGGAAGAGTGCTGTGCCTCACAACCTGGTATGCTCTTATGTAAATGCACACGTGTGTGCATATCACATGTGAAACCACAGTTTTACAAAGCTGTGCTTCCTGAGCCTTAGATACTGTGCATTTCTGCCTAGTCCACTCTATTTTATTCTATTTTAATGTTAATTTGTCTAAAAATCCTCTGATCCTCTAGATTAATTTTCAGGTCTACTTCTATAGTTTTTTTTTTTTGGCACCATCTCCTTTTATTAAGAATAATAAAAAGGAAACAAGAATCATTCTCCCAGTTAAACACACTCCTGCTGCCTCTAATTAGTGTTTTTATACAACTTCCAGGTAGTAAAGGCGGCCACACAGTTGACCCCACAGATGTGTGTCTCTTTTGTGGCTACTCTAAGTCCTATGCATGTTGAAGCAGGTGTATGTGTGTGTGTG